>VWPW01003900.1:336369-353288 GCA_013389825.1 Crypturellus undulatus | reverse complement strand
GGCCCGGCGCCGCGGAGCGCCGCGCTTCTCGGGCCGCCCAGCGGGGCCGTGGGAGGCCCCGGCGAGCCCCAGGACGGGGCTCTCGGCAGCGGGGGCGCGCAGGGAGCGGGGCCGAGGCAGGGGGGTCTCTGCGCGGCCCCCGCGGAGAGGACGCGCTGCAGCGTGCGCGACACCGCGACACCGGCCGCGCGGTGGACTGTGGCCCTCACACAGACACACGTGCACGCAGTGTGCCCCTGCCCCGGCCGCTCTCGCATCCTCTCCCCAAGCCCCGCAGCCCCCTCGTCCTGCTACAGCCCCTCACCCTTTCCTTTCCTTTCCTTTCCTTTCCTTTCCTTTCCTTTCCTTTCCTTTCCTTTCCCTTCCCTTCCCTTCCCTTCCCTTCCCTTCCCTTCCCTTCCCTTCCCTTCCCTTCCCTTCCCTTCCCTTCTCCCCTCTCGAGGATTCCAAGTTTTTAACACACATTTCTAGCTGTACAGATTTTTTCCTTGTCAAACGTATTTTGTGCTAAAGTGCTTCTGTTCGCCCACTAATTTCTTTGAGAGTGTTTTTTTTTAAGAAATTTATATAAAATATTATTTGTTACCAAATTGTACAAAGTGGATACATTAAATTCTTTGATTAATTAACCCGTTCGGTGGACGTTTCTGTAAAACAACAACAAAAATACTTTTCCCTTGTACAGTATGTAAACATATATATATATATATGGATATATATATCCCTCCCCCCGTAGTTGTCGCTAATAAAGGAGGGCCCAGGGGTGGCTTAATGATTGATTGTCCATTTTGGTTTACACTAGTAATGACTTTTAATACCTCAACACCCCCGTTCCCGCCCGGGCGTTATCGCTCTCGGGCTGCGGGCGCTGTGTGCCCGGGGGGAGACCTTCGGGGGGGGGGTGGCTGGCCGTGACGTCATGCGCGGGGACCCCCTGCGCCGCGCGCGACCTCTGCGCGGGGCTGCCCCGCACCGTGCGGGTCCGGCCGCGCACGGAGCTGCCGTGAGATACAAAAAATCTATAGCAGCAAAACCAACATGATTTTAGCACGTTCCTCCCATGCGGGAGCTTAAAATTAACCTGTGCAATCCTGCATTATGCGGTCCTTTCAGTTAAGGAAAGAAAGAAAGGGAAAAATGAAACAAATAAACAACAAGGAAAACCAAACACCCACCCTGGGGTAACTTGAAACTGCCGAATGGCACCGTTTTAATTACTTTAATGATGTTTAAGAACAGCAGATAGTAGAGGCAAATAAATGGCCCGGGGGCTGCACGGGCGCTCCGCGGCTCGCTCCAGGCTTAGAGGAGGCCTGTGAAGCGCCTCTCTCCAGGGCTGCATCCCGTCTCGCCACCCAGGTAACTAGGACTGATGCGTGTGTGAGTGATGTGAACACTCACACGCTTACAGGTGTGCACACAAGAAAGAAAAAAAATAGAAAAAAAAAAAAAAAAAAAAAAAGCTGATCCGTGGTGAAATCCTGTCCCTCCGAGAGCCTCCCCTCCTGCCGCAGCCTCGCTCTCTTCCCACGGCATCAAACGGGTATACCCTCTCCCCTTCACCGCGCAGCTCCGCCAATTTCTGTTTTTAAGCGGCCCCTCACGTTGGCCGCATGGGAACAGCAGCCGGGACATAGAGACACCGCATGAATTCCCTGGGCACACAAAAATGCGCCCCGAGCCTAACTCGAGCAGAATTGTTCCCCTCTGCCCACACGGCCCGAGAAACTTGTGCCGTGGAAACTGGAAGGTACGAAGCCATCTGCGGGCAGAGAGGATGTTCCCATCTTGTCCTGAGAGCTGGGCATTTCTTTATTTCTCTATTTACAAAAGTGTTTGGATGTGCAGGCTAATCACCTTTAATTTTTCATTTGCTTGTTACAGATGTCTACCCCGTTGCTCTCAAGGTAATCTAGACAGACGCAGCTGAAAGCCCGAATCTTATGCCTTAGACATCAAAGAAAGCTCGCACAAAGAAGTATTTCTTCACAACGGTGAATCTTCATGGTAAGTTAGGATTTCTATGGCAATAGGCAAGTCATACTTAAACAGTGAAAGGCGAAGTCTGGAGCCCGTCCAGTCTTTTCATTAAGGACATAATATTTACGTCTAACAGGCCCCTTTTCTTGTGTATACAAGTATATATTTTTGTTTGACGCGAACTAAATCATTTTCGTTTAATTTCCGGTAAACAAAACCCACGCGAATAGGGCACTTGTTCCAGATCATAATAAAAATGGATAAGACTGTCAGAAAGAAAAGGCCCGCTTGAACCGGCGCCTCAGCCCACTTTTGTTTCTGCTTTCTGCCGGGATCAGAGAATGCGTTTGGGATTTGAGGGCGAGTTTCTAAAGGCAAGGAAATGGTTTTTAAGGGGGAAAAGAAAAGGAGAAAGGTCTAATCAAGCTCGGGTTGTTCAAAGGGCCTGATTTTGGGGTTGAAAGTGTGAGTTTTATGGCGCATCAGCATGCCACGTTAGGATCGCTATGGTAATGAGGAGAGCAATAGCAAGCGGCCTTCAAAGGAGGCACACTCCATTTGAGACAGTCTATTAAGATACATTTGCACTGACCTTTGGTTTCATGCTAGCTTAATACAGTCAATCTGCTCCTCTCTATAGATACACTTCCTCCACCTAATGCACTTCTGCGGGGCCGGGGTCTCTCTGGCTTCGCATTCCCCCTAAGGTGGGCTTGGCTCTGGCATTCCAGCCTCGCCGCTCTTCTCCCCAAAGAAAGGGCTGCTAATGAGGCTTAGGGCGAGTTCCCTTCCCCTCTCACGCGCATTTCCGATCAGCTTATCGCACTAAAACCCGGCCACAAAGCCCCAGAAGAAGTGGGTTTTCTCCGCGTCACTCCCCCGCGCCCGCCCCGCCGCCAGCCNGGCTGCTAATGAGGCTTAGGGCGAGTTCCCTTCCCCTCTCACGCGCATTTCCGATCAGCTTATCGCCTCCCCGGCCCCCGCCGCCCGGCCCGGCCGCGAGGCGGCCCGCGCTGGGGGGACTTGACACTCCCGGGGCCACGGGCGACGGGCCGCGGGCCCGGGAAAGTTAGAAGTCCATGTTCCAGTAATTGTCTTGTTGTTTATTTTATCCAAGTACCCCAGTGAATAGGGGAAAAATAAACACGGGGGGAAAAAAATTCAAACAGTTGAGTCGTCTTTAGTGCCAGCCCTTGTGGTTGAATAAAAAGGATGGTCCAATTTCTATTGAGCTGAGAAATCTTTGAAGTGGGAGTTATTATCTGAGAAATTCCTGCTTGTCGTCCTAACAACGCTGATGAAACGTAAAAGGTTCTTTGTCAGCGATTTGTTCTCCTCTCTGTCAAACTCACCCTGCCCGTTAGCTTTAAACCGTTTCTAAAGAGATAAAATCAAACTTTTAAAGATAACTTTAGGGGCCCAGAGGGTGCAGAAAATACCAAAATATCGAATCCTGTGTATAGACATACATCTGGATATATGTGGCTGTGTCTATGTGAAACTCTATCCCTGTATAGATCTCCATAGATGTCTGTATGACCTTACTGTTCGAAAGTTGAAATGATGTCCACTTTTGCATTTATCCTCCAAACTTTTCTGTCTAATAAATTATTTCCACACATATGCTGCACAGAATGCAATTCTTGGAAAAGGCAGAAATGTTGGGTTTCATTAACATCAGTATGTGACCAACAAGCTTTTTCTTTCCAGTGTAATGAATGCAACAGCATACACTAAAGAGTAAAGGCTTTGATCATTTTAACTCTCCGAATACCTATTAAGCATGTATATACTGCAATGTATCGAAGTTAACGCATTCAAACCGATGGCTTCCATATGCTCCCATGTTTTATTGTCCGTGAGTGTAAAGATAGCCCATCTCTTTTGTATCTTCGTTTTATAAACATTACAGTGTGTGCTGAAACGCTTCCCTAATAAAAGTTCATTTAGGAGTTTCTCATTAGAGATCATTAAATGCTCTGTTTGTAAAACAAATTCCTTGAAGTTGTAACTCATCAGTGTACTTCTATTTTAGTTGCTACAGAATGATCTGAGCCCAATCCTGCCATTCTAAGCAACCCCATTAATGTAATGGGACTTTTCCTGAGTAAAGACTGAGTCAAACTACAGTGCAGTGGGTATTATTATTATTATTATTAAACTGGAGCTTGTCATATTTATGGGAGAATCTACCACATTCTTTGTGAACTATACGGAGAAGAAATGTCTCTGAAAATGTAACTGGTGAAAACATTTGCAACGTTGAAATACTGTATTTCTTTCCAGACTTCTTATATTCTCCCTTTTTTTGTCCCTTCATCACATGTTTGGTAATGAGGGAATGTTCTGTTACGTGTTTGAACCTACTATTTATTTTTAATATTTGGATTTTTTACAATAAATATTTATAAGCGTATAGAATCTACGGCTGTTTTTACAAACGCGTGCACTTTAAAATAGATGTGATTGTACCGGGACATGTCTAAAGTGCTGTAGTCCAACCTTTATTTCCATTGGCTTTACTGTGAGTTGAAAAATACCCTCCCAAATCGGTGTACGATTAACCTGGGGGACAGTCAAATACCAATGCGTGTTTTTTTGTTGGTCTTTAGCCTCCTCTAATATAGTTCGTTTTGGGTTGTCAATTGCATTAAAATAACAAAACGAAACTCCTTAACCTCGTTTCTGAGGTAGTATTTTTTTCACATCAGGGACTCCATGTTTAGCACGTTAAATATTGACCGAGATAACGGTGGGCGAGAGTGGTCCCAGGGCCACCCGGTCGCTGCTGGCCCGAGCCCCCGGCCTTTGTTCGCTCGCCGCCGCCTGTCCCCTCCCTGGGTATCCCGAATTTGACTCCTTCCCGTCCAGCCGGCTCTGTCCAGGTCAATAACACCCTGGAAAATGGGGGCAGATTCCAGTCAGAGCCACCCCAGGAGCGTTACTGCTTCCCGCAGCCCTGGAGCGAGTTATTGTTTTGACCTGGCAGGTGAGGGATTAGAGGTTCGTTTAAAGAGATTTCCCCTCAGAACGGGTCCCTGTTCCCCTCAGAACGGGTCCCTGTTACACTGACACTTTTTATTTGCCACCTAGAAGGTCCTAGCGCAATTTTTTTATTATTATTTTTAAATTCTTAGCAAGATTTGTTGGCCGGCTGAAGTAATCTAAAGGCAATCCCTTTTACCTAGCACATTGCACTAACTGATTTCAATACATTGCAGGGATTTGCAGCCCACGAACGTGCCCAGAGTTTCCTTCGCGTGACACGTTAAGCCCCAGCTCTCCAGTCCGGAGGGATTCCCGAGCCCTGGCGCGGAGCATCCCTATGGCAGGGCTGGGGCGTGCGCATGCGCGCGGCCTCCGCTCCCTTCTTAAAAGGAAAACTTGAAAGAAGTTGCCTAACACAGAGATGACAAAAAGTTGGCTTTGGCCGGCAGGAATATGGTCAATAAAGAATACATTTGACTACGGGAAGAGAGAGAGGGAGGGAAGGAAAGAAAGAAAAGAAAGAAAAGAATTAAAGCAAGAATGGAAGGAAAACATTTTTGCTGATCTGTAAGGGACAAAAATGGCCCATAAAGGAAAGGAGGGCTAACAGTACATGCTAATTACAGAATACAATTCTATGGTCTGTAATGATTGAGTGAAGACATGTACTTATTACACTTGACTGTCAACAAGGGAAGGAATGTCCCCTCAGACAGCATGGTGAGAGACGTGTGGGCATTATTAGTGGCCCTTTTATAGACATTGCCTTTTCTTTCTCAATGCTGACAAACCGTTTTGGAGGGAACCATCCCCTGTTGCTTCCTATCATCGATCCCCATGCAAGCCCATGCATTGTGCAAGTGCATTAATTAAAGACCATTCATTTAACAAAAGAACATTGTATGTTCAGGAAAGGAAGATTAGAAATATGAATCAGTAAAACCAAGACCCGCTTCCGCCGAGTTGGGAGGGGAAGAAGCTGCAGCCCGCGGTTAAACACACTGCACCCCGCGAGCCGCGGCCGGGGGCAGCGCCGCCATTTAGGCTCTTGGGGACAGAGCCCCTGCAATGGATTAGGCCCGGGAAATGTCGTTTCCAAGGGACTCCGCGTGCGCGGGGCTGCTCCCCGCCCCGCGCTGCCGCAGCCTGCGGAACTGACTCGGGCGGGCTCGGCCCGGCGCGGCGCGATATGGACCGGTCCGCTCGGCCCGGCCCGACCCGTCGGGGCCTCTCGAGGCGCCTCCGGCGCCGTCCCCGACCCCGTGCTCCGCAGAGCCGCCTCTCCCGCACACAGACCCCCCTGCCCGCCCAGTGCTTGCCGTGTCCACATGTATTTTTCCCCAATCCGAAGCAAAATCATGTTGCTCCTGCAAAGCCGATCGCGACATGAGTGTGACTTATCGTGAGGAGGTGGGAGGCTCAGTGGGAGCCACGGAGCTCAGGCGGGCGCCGAGGGAAGCAGGGGGTGGGGAAGGAGAGAAGTCGGATTGCCAGTATCACCCACATGACTTGTTAAGCCCTTCCAGCTTCTCTAAAACCTCTGGGCCATATGTTAGTTTATTTACACCCTTTGCCTTTTCGTATGGCGTCTGGTGAAGAATATTCCCGGGATATAAATGAACGTAGGCTAGAGTAAACAAACAAGGGGAGTGCCCGCTTGAGGGATATGTAACATTTTCTGAGACCCCAACAGAGCCCGTCGTTCCCATGGTTATAGTGGGGCCAGAACAGCAGCTGAAGCTTTTAGCTAACCTCCTCAGATTCTTGATGCTATGTGATATATTGACTCTGTGTTCTCGTAGATGATTTAGAGGCTTTGCAGGATTACACTGGAGATGGAGGTGGAAACAAAAGTCATCAAAATTAACGCTTTAACAAAAAAAAAAGAATATCAGGAAAAGCATATTAATGATGCAAATAGCTTAGAGAAACCTCTGCAGTTTTCGTAGGAGACTGAATTTGTTCTCAGCTCCTTCGTCACTCGGAGCTAACCCGGTGCGAGGCGGCACCGCGCTCTCCCGCCTGTACTGGGTGACGAGGTCCCGCGACTCGGGACACCAGCTCCCGGGCTGGGACTTGCCCCGGGCTCGCTCGTTTCTTGTCCCCGCGGTCTCCTGGACGGGCTGGAGCACGTTGGGCTACGATGACATCTTTTCTTCAGACAAACGAGACGCCCTAGCAAATTCGGGGGATTTGTAGTATTCCTTCCCCTGGATGAGCATTACCTTGAGTATCAGGAGCCCTCGAGGCGCTGCCCGGGGCCGGCGCACCCCACCGCCGGCCGAGCCGTGTGCGCGGCCCCACAGCGGCCTCTGCGCGCCCGCCCGCGCAGCCCCGCGCAACCCCGCGCCCCAGTCGCCCGCTCCGGCCCCGGGGGATACCTGCCCGAGACCGCCCTGGGCGCCAGACAAAAGCACAGACCTCAAATCCACCCCCAGCTGTTTGGGAAAGACAGAAAAAAAAATCCAACTTTTTGACCAGTCACTGCTGGCTTGAATTATTCTCCGCCCTGGGGGATTGGGAGGGGAAGCGGGGAGACAGTGGGGCCGTGGGAGCTCCTTGCTGCACGTCGCCTGCTCCTGCGAGCGGCCGGCGAACGGTGCCCCCGAGCCCGGGCAAAGCGGGGCTGGCCTCGCGCATTCCCGGCTCCCTCAGGCTGCGGGGGCCGCGGAGCCGGGAATCCGGCAGCGGGATTCAAAGAGAGGGTTCAAGGGGGAGGTTTTGTTCTCTGTACCTGAGGACAGATTAATCCTCGCATATATTTGATAAAGATGAAAACCTTGCAGGGAAGAAGGAGAAAGAAATCGCAAGGAAAAGACTGAAGGAGTCACTGATTGTTATTGTCCAGGAAACAGGCCACCTTTAAAACCTGTTGTAGAAATACAGAGACTCCTTTAAGTGTGAAATATCATTTCATTGTAAATAGTCAAAAAAAAAGAGTCGGTAATCCAACTTCCGGAAACTGTTCTGAATTATTTCAGCAGACTCCTTTAAAAGGGGATTAGCAGGGCTTTAGTGGCAAAATCCTTCTGTTTTATTCAATCTCTGATTTTATGTTATAATTACTAGATGTAAAGACTCTCGAATTAGTATGCAGGCGTCGTCCAGACATTATGCAGGTGCTATTCTAATCATTCAGCTTTTTAATTAAGGAACGAGGTAAGAAAACAGAATCATAAAAACACTTTTGTGAGAGCTGAGAAAATCGTGAGCGACTGCATGAATAAAGCCTTTATACCTTATCCTGACAGGTCAGACACCAATTGCCTGACTTACGACCTTTTCTTGCTGAAACAATGGTTAACAGCTTTCTCACCTTGTTCCCATTATAGCCTTTATTCTCGCAGAGAATTTATGGAAATGCCCCTAAAATGCTTACACTAAAGAGGGATGCAAAAAAAAAGGTACTGCAATTTTAATTGGTGCGTGCCCCATAGAAAGATACTTTCTTTCGGGCTGTCGCGAATGGAGGGTCACAAGCCGGCTCCAAACTTTGGGTGGATCGGAATGGCTTGAAGGACAAAATTCTCCTCCAGGAAGAAAACAAACAACAAAAATCAGGACACCCCCCTAAGAAGCCACCCGAAGTTGCTGGGATGCCCCGGCAGCAGGAGCGCCGCGTCCCCGTTTTGCTCAGCCCAGCAGAACGCAGCCGGTTCCTTGATCCCGCAAGGCAAACTTAAAGCCTTTGTGGGCTTTGTTGCTATTATTTAATTTCTTTTCCTTGCCTTCTTCCTCTTCCCTCTTTCTCCTCCTCCCGCCCCTCCCCAGCCTGGCACTACAGCATCACGTGTATTAACATATGAATGAAACAAGCAGAGCCAATGCACTTAAGGTAATACCTATGCTCCGTTCTCGGCTGATTATCTTTTTATAGAAAGTTACATTAACTAATGACATTTACATAAATATGAATAATTAGTAAGGTAAGTAATTCTGCTCCGCCGGGGGAAGGCGGAGTGAGAAAGTGCCTGCGACCTGAGCCCAATTTTCGGCTCTGCAGACCTGGGTGCTGTTCGGCCCTGGCACCAGGAAGGAGTCGCCGGGATGCGTGCGGGAAGGAGGGGAGCTGTCACATTCATATTGTTTTCTTTATTCAGATGTGAAACTTTTATCTTGTGCCCCTCCTTTATCTCCCCTGCAGACCTCCAGTCCTGAGCAGAGTTCAGTGGCTGTAAATGATAGGTTCCCAAAAGCATCAATCCGCGCTCCTCTAGTACTTGGCCGAGAACAATGCAAGTATTAGGATATCAGCAGCACTCGAAATGATCACGCGTTAAATTATTTTGCTTTCACGGATGAGGGGGCTTTTTTCCAATGTAAATCAAGCGCTTTAGTTATTAAGTCTGAACACTAATCTCCAACAACCTTTACATAATGTGGCAGAATGTGCCACACCACTTCGCACCTGCACTCTGAATAGAGCCGCCTTTTCAATGTAAGACACGCTTGTTGCCCCTGGGTTCCAAAGGAGTTGTGTGAATAAGTCAAGCTTTTTGAATACCCCTACTCGCTTTCTCTTCCTCCTTTGATCACAGAAAATGTCTTCTAATTTGTCCTTTTTCATTGTAACAACGTTTTCAAGTCTCTTTTTATTTTCCAAACCACATATTTATAAAGAACATAAATCGCCCCAGAAAACAAAAGTTCTCTCCTCGCCAACTAGCCGAGTAGCCTATGATCACTTTGTTATTCACAAGGAGAAGAAGGGGAAAACAAGGTTCTCGCAGACTGTTGCTTCTCGAGTTTATTCTAAACAAACGTTTAACTTTGGGACGGGACGTGGCGGGAGAAACGTGCTTGTCCACTTCTAAAACAGGGGCAGATCCGCTTAGGGATCCCGACTTGGGGATCTCTGCCCTCTCTAGGCTCTTGGCCAGCTGCGCTTCAGCCTTTAGGCAACCGCGACCAGCGGGCAGAGGGGGCAGGAGCGGTCGGGATCCCTCCTTCGCGCTGCAGTAGCGGCGGCGGCCGCCTGGTTTGTGAGCCCACCAGCCTGGTCGGAGCGAAGGCAGCTGTAGGGGCGGGGGGGCCGCACGCATTAATCCCTAGCCGAGCTGCCTGCTGTAACCACCTTCAAGGATAATGAACTATTTATAAATCCACGGCGCAAGACGTCAAAGTTAATAAGTAGCAGAACCTCCTGGTTTCTGGGAAAAAAAAAAAAAAAAGGTCGAGGCGCCCCCCACGGACACCCGAGCCCTGTTTCCCCACCGACCCCTCTCCGAATGGAGGAGCCGGCCCGGCAGCCCCTCCGCGCAGCGCGCAGCCCCCGCGCCTCCGCGGCTCCCGCCTCCGCCGTGGCCCCTCGCGGGGCTCCCGAGGCGCGCAGCCCCCGCGCCTGCTAAGGAGCACCAGGTTAATGGCGTTTTAGCCTAGCTGGTCTCTCTGCAGGCTAAGCCCAGCCTAGGAGCTTCTCACTCCTCCTTCTCACAGACGGGTTTCCAGACGACTCTTTAGCATCCCTATTCATTAGCGCGTTAATCAAGGCTGTAATCCCAGCGAAGAGGTGCCCGCGTGTTTCTGCTGCTGCTAAAATCGCCTATGGAGCGTGCACCTAGGCAGGAGCCTGCGCAGCGCCCGCTTCCCCCCCTCCGACGGGCTTCCTCCACCGAGAGGCTATTTTCTTACATTACCGTAGGCTCTGGTAAGAAAACTAACAAACCCTCCTAATACAGTTTAAAACACTTTGATGTCTTGCCAAGAAACACACTTCCTTCAAGAGACAAGTCAACATTTGTTTTTCACATTAAATGGCGTTTAGTTGCCACTGAAAAAAAATGATGCTGAAGGACCACTTTTTAATTCGATGTATAACAACCGCGGGGGTCTAGGAGAAAATAACGGCGAAAGCTATAGACACAAATAACTAAATTACCAAAACGTTAGTATATCTCCCAGGTTCATTAATATGTAACAGACTCCCCAGTTAATCTCCAAAAGCTAGTGTTCCCCCTCTAAAATAGCACTCTGGGACGAATTGTACAGGAGATCAATCACTGCTAATGCAGTAAGGTTTACTGCAAGGGGGAAAAAGCTATTTACACCTTCAAATAGAAGCTTTTGAGATTTAAGAGTAAGGGTCATACATCACCAAGAATAAATGATTATGAATTGGTAAACGCGCCCTCCAGCCATTAGCTATGCGACGCGATTTATCATTTCTTGGTGTTTTTCTTTTTAAAATCATCTGGCCGTTTGAAAAGAAAAGCATGACGGAGAGAAAAAAAAAAGAAAAAAAACACCGCGGGAAAGTTTGTTTTTGCATATACTATAAGTCATCAAAACGCGGCTATTGAGCAATAAACGGGGTCACTTATGAAGCGCTGCGCGGGGGACAATGCGGCCGTGCCATTGTGCGCGCCTCTGCGCGCTCCTGGAGCGCAGCTCCGGCCGCTTCTGCCTCCCCTTCCGTACGAGCTACAAACTCGTCCGCCTAATAAGAAATCTTTTAAGCCCCAGCAATGAGATACCCCTCTTGCCCTCTGCTTATTTATGTGGGGTTTGAACTATATGGGACATTTTTCCTGATCACTTTTTGGTCAAGACTCTCGCAAAATTCCCTTTCAGGGACTGGACAGGGAGGATCTGTCCGGGCCGCGGATGGAGGTGACAGGACAGGGCACACCTCGTTTTTAGGCTCCATTGTAGAAAAGGGACAAGGGCTCGTTTGGGTGGAAAAACCCTGTAACTCAGGTCACTGGAAGCCGGCTCAGCCCTCTGGCGATATTTGGAGAGGTTTTTGTTTGTGTGCGCCTCGTTGGCTTTTTTTTTTTTTTTTCCTACTGAAATTGGTTCGCGATGCCAAGTAAACCTTTTTCCACTTAGACTGTGCTCAGGGCGCTGGGAATGTTGCTCATCAAATTAAATAATCTGTAATAAAACACATACTTCAGAGCTGGGAAAGAATGACACCGCCTTGTCAGAGGGCGGGCGAGCTGGGGCAGAAGGGGGGCTGGTGGCACCGGCCTGTGTCTGGTGGAGGCCCCGAGCCCGGGACCTGCCGTCGAGGGGAGCGAGGAACCCAAGACGGGAGGGAGGAATGAAAACGGGGAGAGGAGAGATCACCTGCCACCTCAGTGCACCTCCCGTCTCCCCACAAATAACTGAGCGAAAGGCCAGAGGCGGGCGACGGGCACAGAGCTGGACCTTCCCGCACAGAGCCCTTAGAAATGGCCAAATCAGGGCAGTTTCTCAAGTTCTCCCGGAGAGACGTGCTAGGGAGCTCCGCTCGGAAGGGCCTCCGGGGAAAATATAAAGTTCCCTAAATTGTTACATCCCGCTGCCCCAATACGTCGGATTTCAATTGTGACAAGTGCCTGTTTTCTTAGGGTAAGAGATTTAATATGTCTGGTGAAAGGGTCTGTGGCAGCGAGGCTCACAGCAGGTAACCAGCTCTGCTAGGGGGCTTTTTAGTCCGACTTCTAACACTCCTAACATATTTGCAAGATTTGGGAATAAAGCGACTTGCTTGTAGACTTGAGGAAGAGCTGAGATTTCTGGTTTGTTTTACAAGCTCGTTACAGGCACATTTGGCCAAAGGGCACTTTTTTTTTTATGTAAAGACAAAGACACAGAGCCTGTTCTGGGGAATGTGGGGCTTTTACAAAACTCTGTTCCGTGGGCAATTGTCTAGTGGGTGGCTTCGGAAAAAAAAAATGCCAGGCAGTTACACGCGATGGGTTTTCTGATCCTTCGCGTTGGGGTGCAAATACCTTGTCCAAGGCACCTGGAAACAACGGTCGGGAGGAGCCGTCCCCTCGCTCTCTGGCCGGCTCCCCACGGTGAGAGCGCAGCGCTCTAGTGCTCAAAGCCGCGCAAAGATGCGCGTCCCGCGGAAGCTGGGGCCACCTGGCCGAGCTGGAGCTGGTGCGGAGGAGAGACTGCGGAAATCCCAGCAGGTCGAGCCCGGGGGAAGGGGCACGAGGGAGCCGAGTGTGCCCGCAGCGCCCGGCTCCGAGCCCACGGCCCGACCTCTCGTCCTCAAGACGTCGAGGTGTCGCCTCCTGCCCTCCCTGCCCGTTACCTCAGCGACAGCAAACTAGAATTTTCCCTTTGTCACGGGAGAGGGGATCAGGTCTGACTCTTCTCCTTTGCTCCCCAGCATCCCCATGGGAAGGTCCGCTCCTTGGGCCACCAGAGGCGACCAGGGTGCAAGATGTTTTCCTCAGAAATGCTCTCCTACATAAGAAACCTATTTACAAATGTTCAGGAAGGAAACAAATATATATTAACTGATCTAGTTCTCTGGAACAGATGAGATTGTCTCCCTGAATGTCTAATGTTGCAATTGCCGTTCGAAGTATACCCATTTCCTCTTTATTACATCATTCCACATTTTATTTCTATAATTTTATGTTTTACTGCTTTACTTTTTTTTTTTCCTCGCTAAAGTCTATATTTTCGACGTTATGGAAAGTCTCTGAAGATCCATAAGATTATTATTTATCTGATTTTCTGTGTGTCTGAATGCTGTATACATTATATAATTGCTTTAAAATGTTTTCATAAATTACATTCAGAAATGTGTCATAGTAAATTACCTTTGTAATAAAATGTAAAAAATGCAAATGGCTGTTGTCTTTATTACGTTTTAAACCATTGGTTTATCTGCACTATTTCACTTGTCACTTGCACAATATGTTCTAGGAAGGGGAAGCACAGTTTGATAACAGATAGATGGAACCTCGTGTGTAATCTAGCAGGCACGTACAGTTTGGGTCATTTCCTTATCTCCCGCAGAAAAGACATTATCCCCCTCATATTTACATACTTTTCAATATTTGTCAAACAATCATAAATTATAAATTAATGAAATGTTCGACAGTCTTCAGAGATCAGACTAATGAAGACATTTACCTTTTTGGTGATTTGGAGTCTCATCTTTGTAAGTTTAATGACATTTAGACTCTCACGGTTTATTAGGCTTTATTAGATTTGTCCTTCGCTCCTGCTGTCATTCAGATGTCTCTGCATAAACATCACCTGCTTCAGGTACAAGAACAAATCGGCTTCTTCCGAGACGGCTCCGCGAGAGGAGGCGCCAGGAGCGCGGAGCGGCGCGGAGCCGGGCGCTGCGTAGGCCGCGCGGGGCTCGCCTCGCCCCGGCGGCGGCTCCTAACCCCCAATCCGGGGAGCTCCGGGCCTCAAATGCCCTGTCGGGCCGGGAAAGCCCCACGCGCGCCCCGCGCCGCGTCCCGAGGCGGGTGGTTCTCCTCGACGGCGCGGGACGAGCGCGGGGCGGCGCGGAGGCAGCGCGGGCTCTGCAGGGCTCGCCCCGACGGGTGACCTGCCTGCCCGAAGCTCTGCCTAGGAGCGTCCCCAGCCCTGGCGCCTCTGCCCCTCTGCAAGGCCGCCCCGCTAACCCACCGTCTGGTTTCCTCGCTCGCGCCCGCTAGCAGATACCGACCCCTGTGTGGGGCTCCGCGCAGCCTCCGCGCAGCCCCGCGCGCCTGCCGCACCTCGACGGCAGCGGGGCCGCGGCCGGCCCGCCGCCTGCGCTGGGGCCCGGGCGGGAGCGGGGGCTGCCTCGCAGCCTTTGCACTTCATGAAATATGAATCAGCGCGAAACCTCGCGCGCAGACCCTCGTATATTGTTTGCAGAGGCTTCCAAATATTTCCAAACAACGCCTTTTAAAAACACAACGGAGAGTTATTAAAGCGCTTGTTGGTAAAGTGAGCATGTGTTCTGCAATCATCAAAAATTGATATGTACCGCCAGTAAAGTAATTATGCACCATCCTGAGGATACGAGAACAGTACATTGTTAATCCACTTGCACACCCGTTGACTTGCAGCATCAGGCTGCAAATAGCTTAATTAAGTCATACACGTGGAATATAACCATATTGTTACATTGCATTATGCACACTACATCTCAATTTATTGGAACAATTAATGCTACTGATAGACCTCGGGCAAAAAAAAAAAAATTAACCGCGAAGCACTGAAGTTGCATCTTGGTGACATTTGCAATGTGGGCAGTAAACACGGAATCGGGGCAGAACCTTCCCAGAAGTGGCTTGCCAGGGTGTACGAGTGCCTTCGGCAGCGCTTTGGCGAGCTGGGGGGAAAGATCTTCGCAATCCTCCGTTTCCAGGCTGTGTCCAGACTTTCGAAAACACCCTCAAAGCCAAACGCTCGCACTCCCCTTCACTTCAGGGAAGTTTGTGCTGGATGGGAACTCCGGCATCGCTCCCCAGAGGGTCTTAAGTCTAGACCAAGGGACGCTAGAGCCAGGGCTAGGTTTCGCCAAGGTGCCTCAACAAGCGGGAAAATGCGCATCAGCGTTTCACACGCGGTGCGGAGCGCCAGGAGTTTGCACACCCGTGAGGCGGAGCGCACGCCGGGGCTCGCGCACCAGCGCCAGGCTCGGAGCCGGGGCCCTCCGCGGGGACTGCGGGCCCTGGAGCCGGCCCGGGGCAACTCGCCCCGGCAGCGGCTCCGGCTCCGCGCCCGGGGCCGGCAGCTCCGGGAAGGGCACGGAGCGAGGGCGCCACGAAAGGCAGCGCGGCCGGGGAACCCTGCCAGGCTGCCCCGTGCCCCGGCCAAGCGCCCCGGGACCCTTCTCTCCGCGGGGAGCGCGGCCAAGCTCATCCCGAGGGGAACACAGCCCCTCTCCGCTCATATCCCTTTGCCCGGGGTCTCCGCGCTGGCCACGATCCGCAGGGTGAGGTGGCCTCCAGGGAGGTTATGGGACTTGGCCAGGGTGGCTCCTAGCGCGGCGGGGACGCAGCCGTGCGCCAGGCGCATCTCCTGATAAGACTGACGCTTGGGTCAGGTGTGGGAGCAGGTCACCTTCGGGAACACCTGGGAACGTGACGAGTGACACACACTTGAGCGGAGGAACCACACCAGATTCTGCAGGGCCACACAAGATCGAGATTTCCTTTTTTTTCCCCACGGAACAAAATATCTTTAAACCAAATGCCATTTGTTTGACCGTTGTACCTGCCTTTTCCACACCTTCTAAACGCCCCTCGATTCTGCTCTGACATTCACATCAGGGGGAATTCTCCTCAAGTTTACCTAGTCCACGTTCTCTGGGGACTCGAAGGGAAATATCCGGACTAAAAAAGATAAGAAAAGAAAGAAAGAAAGTCACATTTTAACGGATTTCCAGGGCTTTGGGGGGTAAACCCATCCAGAAGGTAACCGGGATGTCCCTGGACCTCTCCTGGCCCCTCGCCCAGGTGAGCGGCCGGGGCCGCCCCGGCTCCGCGCGGGACAGGGGCAGAGCGGGGCTCCGCGCTGCGCGGGCAGCTGCGCCCGGGCCCGGGGTGCCCGGGGGCCCTCGTGGTCTCTCCCGTCCCGGGGGTCGCTGCCGCTCAGCCCCGCACACACGCGGGACCGGAGTGCTGCGGAGTTCTTATTTTTTCGTAGTTTTTTTTTCTCCCCGTCTCCTTTTCCCTTTCCCCAGCTACGCGCTCCTCGCGCACTGCCGCTCCAGCGAGGGAATCGAGGGCAAACTGGTTTCTCTTCGTGCTCACTGGCGTTGCTTTCGCCATGGTCATCGCGACAGCGACTTTTGGGGTGGAAGTAGCTCCAAACACGGCGGTAATTACACGTTAGAGAACTCTGAAGTGAGTTTGTTCTTTGCAAGGTGACTGTGCCCAGAGTGCGACACGAGCGCCCATACAGACCCTTGGGCGCCCAACCCTTCCCGTGCCCTGCAGCAGCTCCCGGCCGCTTTGCGCGTTATTCCCCTTGCGTTTCATTTAATCGTTTACACGTCGAGCCCATTACTGGGGGGTTGTAAAGCCCCCTCGCGCACTCCCCGGGCAGGGAACACAGCCCGCTCCTGCTGACCCCTCCTCATCCCCGGCCCCCAGAGCCGCTCGGCGCCCACCGCCGGCTCCGCGGGCAGGGCGCGCAGCTGCCTCCCTCCACCTGCGCCCCCGCGCAGGCTGCGCTCCCCGCCGCGCCGCGGGGCACAGGTGGCTCCGGCATCG
>VWPW01003900.1:245000-326659 GCA_013389825.1 Crypturellus undulatus | reverse complement strand
TCATGGATTCTAGGTTATAGAAGTACATTAGCAGCATTGGCTGCTAGGTCCATTGCAAATCTGTGGCGTGTGGTTTCTTAAGGAAGTTTCTCTGGCATACTCTGCTTGTCTTCAGGAGGAAAAGGGCAGGCCATACCCCCGCCCCCCGACCCATGAATGCTGGCATTGTCCGAGCTTTTCTGAATCTGATTTACCATATCATAACCCCTAGGAAGAAGAAAACATCAATATCCCGAAGGAATGGAGATGTTTCTATGGAAAACCTAGGAATTTTAGTCCATAACAGATCTGGTGTAAAAATCAAAGAGATCAAAGGCAGCGCTCCCAGGAGTATAGATGCGTCTCTGAATTAAAGATGGACGATGCAGACTACAAAGTACTTTTTTTTTTTTTCCACCCTTCTTTATTCAGGCCTCTGTTTCCATTTCAAGGGAGGCGCTGTCCCAACATCATATCTGCGCGAGACGCTTCGCGGAACAATGTGCCGAGGGGGGAGGAAGCACAGCCGCCGTCCGGCCCTGCTGCCTCCTTTCCACCCACCCACCCGAGCGCCACCATTCATTACAAAATTGTAATAAATAAATAGATAGAGGGAAAAGTAATTAAAAAAGGGGGAAAAAAAACCCACACAAGTCCAAGTGAAGCGATTAACAGGGAGGCGATGAGGCTGCTGCAGGGCAGGGGGCGGCTGATGGGGGCAGGCTGGCTGCGCGGTGCCCCTTCCCGCAGCCCGGCCCGGCGTCGCCTCGGGTCCCCCCGGCACAGAGCGGACTCGGGGGCAGGGGATGGATGCCCCGGGCTGCTTTTTGGGCTGGAGCGATGGGGGAGCGGGGGAAGGAGAGCGCAGGCTCTACCTGCCGGCGGGCGGGCGGGCGGGCGCGGAGGGCGCCGCGGGCCGAGCGCGCCTGCTCCGCTTGATCGATTAGTGACTCCCAGGGTGGTGCCTGGTCTCGTCGGGCTGGCACCGGGCCACGGAGGTCCATAAAACAAAGCAAAAGCACATTTAGGGGATTACCGGCAGAGTCAGCTCGCTTATCTACAAGCCGCCGCTTCTCCGCGCCCGCCCAGCTCCGCGGGGCTGCGCGGGAGGCACCGCGGTCCCCCCGCGCCTGCGGGGGCCCTGGAGGCCACCGCTGCGTTTGGGTGTCCCCGCGGGGCACCCTCGGAGAGGGGAAGCTCCGTGCGTGCCGGGAGCTCTCGGTCTGTTCCCGCGGGGAGGGGGGGGGGGTGGAGAAACGCACTATTTGGCTCCCGAGCAGATGAATATTTGCAAAAGTCAATTAAGTTGTTTGGAAACACATGTAGCGAGAGGAAAAAAAAAAAAAAAAAGCGCTGGGCCTAATGTTATGAAGAAAGCCAATTAAAATGGTTTGATAAGCATATGTATTAGCAACAAGTGTAGCACAGAGGTCAGAAACAACACTAAGTAAACAGAGTTGACAGAAGAGTGAATCTTTTGTGGCGGGTGCGCAGCTGTCCGGCCTCCCATTGTCCGGGCGGAGGCTGGGTGCACGCTCCCTGCTGCCCTCTCCCCAACCCAGTGCACAAAAACAGATTGGGATGTTCTGCATGCATAGGCAACATTGCAGCTCCAGTCCTCCCTTTTCTGTTCCTTCTTTAGGAGACAGCGCTCTCCAGACATTTTTTCCTGACAGTAACAAAGCAGGGCTGTAAAACAGTTCAGAATAGGAGGGGAGAAAGAAGAGAAAGGAGTCCCCGAGGGGGAAAAAAGCGCCATGTCACGGGACAAAAGAATAGGAAGTTGAAAATAGAAATAAAACTGAAAGCAAGAATTATCTTGTTAAACAGAGGTGCTTTTTGTCCAGAGTCGTCTTTGTGAAAGTTTTTAAAGTATCACGACGTGGAACAAGTGTGTAAGTCCCCACACATACTTCAGTCAAAGATTCATGAGCTTCCGAGAGCCTTGATGGCTTATTTATGTGTCAGCAAATTCTGCAGCTTAAACACGTTTTAAAAAACAGATCTAGGGTTAGTTGGAGTCCCGCAGACATGGCTTAAAAATGTGCGGGGCGGGCAGAGGGACTCCTCCGAAGCCAAGGAAAGGAAAAGATCAAGAAGTAACAAGGCATTTTCTTTTGTTTTAAAGTGTGAGAATAAGCACAGGCCGCGCAGTTTTCTGGTGGCTCGGTCGCCCCTCCGCACACCCGTACTTAATGCAAGTGGTTCAGAAATGAGGCCGAAAACACCGAGTAAAGTAAAAGGAAACAAACTTTTTTTCTGGAGGGGGGGTAGAGGGGAGGGCAGGGTGCGGTGGGGAGGGTGGTGGCTCCCACGGCTCCGCGCAGCGCCTGGTCCTGCGCGCGGCTCCGCGGGTGCGGGACCCCCGGCCCCGCTCTGCCGCCGCGGGGGAGCCGCGTGCCGCTGCCCCCACCCCGCCACCTTGAACTCGCCTTTAGCTCTGCACTTGTCTCAGGACAAATCTCAGTTAAAAAAAAACAAACAAAATAAAAAAGAAAAGAGGGGGGAGCGGAGGGAAGGAGAGTGAGGGCGGGAGCAGGCACGGAGCCCTAAGGTTCCTTCCCCAGCTCTGCTCCGAGCCCTCCCGGGGGGCGCAGAGGGTGTCAAACGTTCAGCCGTGCTCCTCTTTCCCGAGAAACCGTCTTGCAGCACAACTTTAGTTAAACCAGAGCTGACAGGGAAACCTCGGGAGAAACAATACAGCTCGGTTCCCAGGGACAACACGTGTTGCCCAATGTTGCCCAGATTGCCCGCGACATTGTCAGAGCCGCTCTGCAGCAAGTGGCTTTCGCAGTCCCCGGAGACACTGATAGCTCTTTCGCGCTTTTGATCCTGGACTCTGGCTTAGTCAAGTTTCGGTTTGGTAAAGACAAATGCGAAAGTCCCAATTTTATGACTTCGGGATTTGAATGTGATTCTTCAGGCTGGGCACAAGAACACACCAAGCCACTGCAAATCAGAGGGGGAAAGTCATTATAGCCTGTCACTGGAGTTGTTATTCAGTCTTTGAAGCAGAGTCCAAGCCCAAACTTTTCTGATGAATCGAAGTCGTTAAATTTCAGTGCAGATGAGTTATGGCTAAGCTTCCAAAATAGTACAAATGTTTAATAAAACGCATCTCATATGCGGCCTTTTAGAATTGTCTTGTTTCACCAGCGAAAATTAAATTTGGGACATCTCATCCCTTTCTAAATGCCATCTTCCCAGTAAACTCTATTAGTATTATCAATTTTCTCTTTCAAGTCTGTCATTGTCATGATTTAAAGACACTCTCTGTCTTAAAGCGGAGATTTCTTAATCGGGGGAAAGCTGCTCGAGCTCCGGGTGATTTCCGAAGCGGGTATCGATGAACGCGGGGGCGGGTGGATATTGCTTTGGACACCCATCCATGAGGAATCCCGAGCGCCTGAGCCGGCCTCCCGGCCCCAGGAGTTGCGCCGCTGTCGCTCTGGCTGAACGCGTATATGTATATGTCTATATGTATCATTTTACACGCGTCTTATGTATGTTTATGTGTACATATGTGCATATATGTGTGTGTCGGGGTCAGCTCCCAGCCGGGCTCACCTCGCCCCGCGCTCCCCACCGCGTGTGCGCGCTCCCCGCGCCCGCGCTCGCTCCCTCCCCGCTTCCCCGTTCCCGCTCCAGAAAGCAGGAGAAGGCAGCGCCGGTCTGCGCGTTCGACATGAATTTCAGTGAAACCAGATGCCAGTGCTTAAATTAATACTAGTGTTTTGCAGATTCTATAACCATTAAAGCATCGAATTAATTAAGTTCTGCGGCTTTCTTTAAGTCGACTGCTATCGCTTTATTCCCATCGCTGGGAGGCGGGTCAGCGCGCTTGGGCACAGTCATGAGATACTTTCCAGAAGTTTATCTGTACATCAGAACACGTTCTGAACCGATTCCAGGAAGACTCTGTTTCTTATCCATGAATCCTACAAGCTTTGGAGAGTATGGTATAAATAGCGCAGACAAGCCTACAATTCCAGCAGAGCAAATCCCAGCCCTCCCAACCTGGCCATTTGAAGGAGTATTTGCATTTGTGTTTTGGGGAGCGGTGTGGGGGGGTTATCATGTATTTATTTATTTTTATCCTCTTTCTCTCTTTTTATTTTATTTTATTATATGTCTATTTTCTAAGAAACAGACACACTTCCCCAGAACATAGTCGCGACACAGCTAGGTAAAGTCAACAGGCAGGGTCTAAGTTACAAATGTTCTAATAGGAGAGGGGTTGTCTGGGGACCTCTCTCGTTCATCTCCTCGCAAACAAAAAATGAAAAGCTTCCTAGGGCACAGGGAAACCCTGATGACCCTTACAATTCACCTCGCACGTTAAAACAGTGGCTGCACAGCTGTCTATCCAAGAAGAAAAAGCAATAGACTTAAAAGGAAATTGAAACAAGGACATTTCTGCCGAGATTAGAGTTGGTATAGTACATCTTTTGGATTAGATCAGGACAACTGGGTTTAATTTTGCTTGGCTTTATAGGGAGCACTGGGAAGAGAAAACCGCATCAAGGTGGGGTCCAGGGCTTCAGAGGAGAGCAGCTGCGGAGCGCTCCGCACCAGCGCAGCTTGCATCAAGCAGGTAGAGCGGATCCCTGCCCCATGTGCAGTATCGGAGGGGACTGACTGTCTCCGCGCTGAAAGAGGTGCGCTCACCTCCCAGCCCCAGGCGAAAGCCCCCCGGCCGCTCCAAGCCCGGCCCCCGTGTCCCCATCCCTCCTGCGCTGCCTGCTGCGCAGCTGCTCAGGTTGCGCCTCCGCGGGGCTCCCGCCGGCTGCTGCGGGCCCCGATCGCCTCGGCCGGGGGTGGATCTGGCCGCGAGGTTCCCTCCCCGGAGCCGAGCTGCGCCTCGCGACGCGCGGTTACAAAGACGGGGCAAAACAGCAAACTTGGGCAGAGCCCTTCAGGGCAGAAATGGCAGATTAAACTGCACGCGAGAGGCAGAGGCAACGTTTCTGGCTGGGGTGAGCAAAGGGAGGGATGCGCTTTCAGCAGGTTTTTCAAAGCAGCCCGAACAGGAGGGAGAAACTTATTGGCTAGGACACTCATTTCTGGTAGCTGTGAAGTGCGCAGCACCTATTCCTTGTTAGTGCTGTGCCCAGCTCCACGATCACCGCTGCCTCTGCTCGCCTTCCCCTGCGTGTCCTCATCCAGTTAATTAAAAAAAAAAAAAGAAAAAAAAAGTAACTATACCAGAGGCCTTTGCAAAGTTGAGCGCATCCCGAGCAAAAGGCACCGCGGTGCTCGCCCGGCGCGGGCCAGGAGGGCCCGGCCGCTGTGCGCGCCCGCGGAACGGGAGCGCGGAGCCTCGCTACTACCCACGACCTTGTGTCTATCGCGACATAAAGTCGAGCC
This sequence comes from Crypturellus undulatus, assembly GCA_013389825.1. Lineage (NCBI taxonomy): Eukaryota > Metazoa > Chordata > Aves > Tinamiformes > Tinamidae > Crypturellus > Crypturellus undulatus. The sequence continues at coordinate 321,313 of VWPW01003900.1, read as the reverse complement.
CTGTCAGCGCGACACCGCGACAGTGGGGCCACGGAGCAGCCTGGGAACGGCTCCGGTTCCCCGCAGCATCCTCGGAAGCGGGAAGGTTTCCTGGCTTCGCAGGGACAGAGCTGGGGTAGGGGATCGGCCGCACCTATTACGAATATAAATATTTCTGTTTTTCTTATAAGAAAAAGCCTTATCTGGTGCGCGGGAGTTTGCTGACCACGGCCAGTCCTTCCCCGCAACGACATCCCCTCGCTATGAGACACATCAACAGGCTCTCATGGTAAAAGAAAGAATGACTTTATTGCCAAGGGTCACATTTCTAGTAGCAAAGCGGTGCTAATATTTTAATTACATTAAGAAAATACCCTCGATTAAAGGATGCAGTTTATTGGAATAATATGAGTGTATTTCAAAGAAATCAAATACCCGGAGTTAATCAATATTCAGACACTCGAGGCTACAAAGCTAGGTGAAAACAAAGACCTTTTTTTTTCAGCAGAGCAGCAGTAATGCGCGGCACCTGAAGTAAGTCGCTGCTGGGGAGCTCTGTCAGACACCACTAATTAACCTACTTCTCAGCTGAGTTGATGTCAACTTTTTATAAGCGGTGAGCGGGGGAGAGGTGCCTCTCGCGCACTCCCTGCCGCCGGTCCCCGTCCCCATCCCCGTCCCGTCCCGCTCCGCGCGCGCGTCCCGGCCGCGCTCCGGCTCCCGCTCCGCGGCGGCCCCCGGTGGAGCTGGCGCTGCGCTCGCTCCTGCGGGCCGGACCGCAGCCCTCACCGGCCAGGGGAAGCCTATTACAATTGTTTTTTTCTTTTTTTTTTTTCTCTTTTTACTATTTATTATTTTTCTTTTTTTTTTTTAAATTACTTTTATTTTTTATTTTCCTAGCGATTCCTCGAGAATGTCAGCTTGTTTATTATCCGCACTACCTGTCATGCTCTTTACTGTCCCCTGGCTTTGCAACTTCACCTGCGAAGGCATAACCTCATTTCAGCCCTCAGGCTTTTGTTAAAGAGCCAGACCTTTGCACAAGAAGACAGCCCCTCTTTTCAAGGCGGGGGTACAACGCTGTGCTTTTGGTTTTACTTTATCTAACCTCATCAGAACAGGAAAATATTGTCCCTTATATCCCCAGCATCTCTTACGGGTTCTTTGACACTACACAAATGACAAGTGTTCTCCCAGTTTCTATTTAAGCAAACTAAGAGCTCTGAATTTCTGACTACAGAAATAGATTAAAAAGAGACACTTTGTTTCTTTTCTCACTGCTTTCCTCTTTTCTGAGTGATCAGTGAGAAGAACTGCCACATGTTTTCTGAGTTTATTTAACACTTATTTCAGGCACAGACCTGTGCCAATTTACACCACCTGGCCCATGCTGTATATATGGGAGAACCCTCACTCTCTTTTGCTGGTTNTGAGTTTATTTAACACTTATTTCAGGCATAGACCTGTGCCAATTTACACCACCTGCCTGCCTGGCCCATGGCTGTATATACGGGAGAACCCTCACTCTTTTGCTGGTCTTGAGAGGTGGAAGTTCAACTGTAGGCAGTTCAGGCCTGAGCTAGCAACAGGGGGAAACGAGGGAAGTGTAGAAGAACGCAGGAAGCTTCATCAGACCTCCGGGGCATGGTTTGTGCGGACAGGTAACATGAAGGGGATTTAGTTGAGAGAGGACAAAATTGCGCAGAGTCTCAGCGAGTGTAGGAGGCTATTGCTGGGAAGAGGGACTAAGCACTTTTTATCTCCACTGCAGACAGAAGAAAAGATAACTAGCTTAAACTACAGCAAAGGGGCCTTAGGCTGTTTGGGAAGAGGGTCTGTAGCTGTGAGGAGTGTTAAGCGCTGGACTGACCTTGAGAGCTTCTGGGATCTCCATGAGTGGAGCAGGAGCAGGAGCCAGACAAACCTCTGCTAGGAGCACAGGTGTGGGGGTCCTGCCTCGAGGCAGAAGGTCATTCTTAAACCTCCCTAGCTGTGTGCTATATGCAGCCTCTTGCTATGGGCAAGAGACGTGTCAGCCTCATCGCTAAAGAGTTATGAAGTCAAAGAGCTTAATCTGGCAGTATCAGTAGAGGCAAGGGAAGAGGCTCAGGCTCTGTGTACAACTCCTTTGCCACTGGGCAAAGGAGCTGGGGCTAGCTTCTAGCTTTGATGCTAAGGCAAGCTTGGTCAGCAGAGGGAATATTTTAGGTATTTAATCACCTACTTATTTCATTAGGGAAATAAGTGAAACAAGTGAAAAGGAAAAACTTTGCAAGGCAAGAGGACTGGGTAAATCAGTGGTTTCCAGCTAACACCAGCTTCACTGAGGCAGTTTTGGACTACGTTGTGTGCGAAGTGCAGAGTTCTCCTTCATTTAGGAAGCCTTCTGCTCTGGAGGTGAAGCCTTTTCTGAAGTGAGGCTGACAGTCTTTATGAAGAGATCAAACTTTCAAAATCAGTGTGGGTGATGGCTGCTTTGAGGATCAGTGTGAATGTTTTTATTTGAAGTGTCCAGGTCTTCTACTCGCCAGACCTAGGGTAAAGCACGCTGACAGGATTTGGCATGTGCTGTAACACTGAAACTTAAGCTGATTTTGCACCTGTGTAAGTCTGAAATCAAACAAACAGCTTTTTCTCGACTGAGGCTGGGAGGGGTGGAGGGGAAGCATATGTTATCTTGGAGCCTGAGTTTTCAATAGTTTTCAATGTATTTGGAGGAAGCTTGCAAGGAGTGGTAGAGAATATGAAGGGAACTATTCTTAATGGAAAGCAGAACACAGCTCCACAGTGCTCTTCCCTGGAATTTAGTTGTCATCCAAGTGTTTCCCATAAGCAATAACATTCCAAATATATCCACCTGGTAGCATCAGGGATAGCTTCAGAGTTTAAAATGAGTCTTTATTTATATGAACCTGAAAATATTCTTTTTACTGAGAGACAAGCTGCTTGGTGAAGAACTCCCACTCTTTCCTCCACTTTGATTTAATTTTTTTCTTCATTTACTAACATACTTATGGAAATAATTTGCAAACATATTGTATGTTTTAAAGTCTGAGATATTGTGCCATTTGTTCTTATGCAGACTCTCAAGTGAAGTCATTGTGGGGGTTCTGCTTAAACAGTGGATGCGAAGAAAGCTTCATATATATCACGGGTTCGTGGGGATGGAATTTGCTATGGAGTTTCCCCTCCTGCTTGTTGCAAAATTGTATGTTAACTTTTCAAATTTAAATTAAAAGATCCTCTTCCCATCCTGAGCTCTGCCAAATCAGGCAGCCTTAGTCATAGAGCTCGCTATATAAAAACAAATCCAAATCTATACATCTCATCATTGTCTTTCTGTGTTTGCGGAGAGCCTGAAATGGTAGACTTGAGCAACCCCAAGCATTTTGAAGATATGGCTAATCCAGAAGCAAAAAATCAGATTGGGAGAAATGTGATATAAAATATATGCCATCTGCATGATTTATCAGCATGTTTCTTTTCAGATTTATTTGCAGCAAGTCTTCAAGATCTGTTATTTACATTAAGCCACTAGTAAATACTTTTTTGTGTGTGTTCTGTTTTTACTGGAGAGCAGTAGAATTTACGGATTTCAGTGCCATTTGCACCAAAGTACTCAAGACACTATCTGCCTGACAGAAACACCAAACCTCACCTATGGCAACTTCCTTTCCCAAGGTTTGCCTCGCGCGTGCTTTGGGAAGCCAAACCTGGCACACGAGCAATGCTGCAGCGGTGTCGTTTGTTGAACGGGTCATTTAGAGCAGAGTTCTGGCAAGTGCAAACGCCTGACGTGCAGCTCAGAGCTCCTTTTGGGCACAATAAGGATTGTGAAAATGTTTTCTGCTTTTTGTTTCCTGAACAAATATTTTCTTTAGAGGAGTCAGGAATGTGTCTTTCTTGTTTGTTCTTCCTGAGTACAGATGACAACATAATTATTATGCGCAAAGCGGTGTTGGTGTTGAGGGACTTTCAGCGTATTTGTGATTAGGGGGAAAAAAAAAACCCTTTGGCTAAAATATTTCAGAATTGTATTAATTGTCTATATAACTTTCTATATAAGCCTACAATTTATGAAATTACTGTTATTATGGAGGATGGATGCTGACATTTTTGCTTTCATATACCAAGAACTTATTTGTTCTCATGTTGGTCTTATGAAATATCACAGCTTTCTGTCAAGGAAATAATCTTGCAGTTTGGATTTGCTTGTACACCCACAGGAAGTATTAGCCCGCACCACTTTTTTTTTTTTCTTTTTCTCTTCTCAGCAGATAGGTATGTGGCACTAAAGGCACTAAAGGGAAAAGTTAAGTATTTAGTCTTTTTTTTTTATTTAAGTCAGATTAAACATGATACAGGAAGGTATTTTGTGTAGCTGGGTATAGGATTCTTCAACCTTTCTGGTACCACTTTGCTAATGAGATTACTTGTATCCTGCCCTGGTATAGTCAGGATGGGGCCACGGCATAGGCTGGAGCTTGGTGTAACCCCAGAGCTTCTGAGGCTGTGAACAGTAGTTGTCCTTCTAGGTATTTGTCCTAATTCTAAGGCCTATACACAATTTGGTAAAGAACAGGTAACCTGCTTGACAAACCATCGTAAATCATTGTTTCTAATGTCAATGGCGGGGTACTGGCAACAGGGGAGACCAGTGTGACAGGGAAAGGAAAGCCAGAATTCTTGAATCACCTTTTAGGCTATTTGTTAAGAAGGAGTCATTGGTTGTTAGGGTTCAGCAAGGAACTTCTTTTCTGATGATTTTCTCAGGTCTGTATTCAGTGTAGGTGAGATGGAAATAGCCACTGTGATTCCCAAGATACAATCACTGCAGGATCTCATAGTGTGGTGCATCTGTATGGATGCTTATTATTATTTTTTTGAGCTGCTGTTGGCTTCTCTGCAGAATAAAGCTAAGGTTGTCAGGGGAAAAAATAGTAGCTGGTACATCTGGTTCCATTAAAGCGCTGGGTGATGACTGGTGCAAACAGTCTTGCTGACACCTGCACAGTTAATCTTGTCCCATGACGGCTGGTTCGTTTTCCTTTCTGATCCACAGATTGAGTCTGACTGTTCAAGTGCTTGTGCTTTGTTGTGCATCTGCAGCCTGGCAAGGGGAGAAAATGGCTGATACTGCAAAAACAAGAGTGGGCTGATCGCTTCCTCTAAGAATACTCCTTTAATGGTCGTGGTCCTGGGTTAGTATCAAAAAAGCAAATTTCTTTAGTAATTTGTGTTGCTTAGATGCTAGTTTGCTTGGGGTGTTCCCTGTATCTCATAGAGGCAGTTCTATTATTGCCTGGGACACAGGACAAGGCAAAAAGAGCTTTCCAGGCAGCTAGCTCCTCTTGTAAGGATTTCACTGGCAATTCCCTTACTTCACATTGACTGTTCAGTGAATTTTGACTTTATGTAAAACAGATGACCCACACTCAGTACTTTTGGGGACAGGGACCATGTTCTTGTTTTGTAGTGCAGGATATCTTCTTTCTTTATATTATATTTGTTAAACCTTATATATAAATTTTTGGTTACTGTGTCACCCCGTCATATGTTATGGCCTGGTATGCTGCAAGGTCAGATAGTTTTGCTGTGGTACAAGCCTGTGGATTTAATCTGGTTATTTTTACTTCAGCTTGCATGTGCTTTCTGGAGCATCACTGACTGTGCCACTGCATTAGGTTAAATTCCATTTTTCTTTTCCTAATCATCAGCTGCACATTGAAGCATCAGGATGAATTTCCAGATGAAAGACTTCTGATATTCTAGGACTATTCTTGGGGGCTTCTTATTTCAGATCACTGTCATGCTGAATAGCAACAACCTCAGCAGACTTCAGAATTGTGTGTGAAAAATCAAGCCTCTAGATGACGCCTGACATAAATCTAATATGGGCCAGTCATCTTGCCTGATTTACCTCAGTGTAAACAGCATCTGATCTGTTTTCCCACATCAGTCTCCTTAGGTGAGGAAATTGGGGGAATTTTTGTTCCCCATAGACAGAGCAGTGGCCTGGCCTCCCACAACTTGTTTTATTTGAGGGACTTCCCAGCCAAATCTCCTGCATTCAATTGGATGCTGCTGCTTCCAGGATGTGCTGTTCGTGTTCACCCTGCTGTGCCGGCACTTCTCTGCAGGCCTTTAGTATGTCTGTGATGTTACGAATACCCCAAGATATATGGATAGCCTTTATCACAGTTTGCTTGAATTCTTTCTTTATTTTTAATGGATCACATAGATCTGATAAACATTTGGTTTTATCTAAATCATAGGCCAGAATGCTCCTTTTGGCCTTTTGGCTGTTTGCTTGTTTGTGTGTGGAGTGCAGAGTGTTTTGTAGGAATTCAGTACTGCAGGAAGAAAATACCTTTCAGATGTGCTTTCACTAGGAAAAAAAAAGTTTCTCATTATTTTCTAACATTATGCATAGTTATGGTATTCAGATTTAATTACATACAGAATAAATATAACGCAGACCCCAAACTGGTGAGATCAGCTTTCAATCACAGCAGGCCATAAGCTCTAGTAATTAACCATACCTCCACAAACCATCCCCACTAATAAATCCAGAGAAAAAAGAACACAGCAGAGGGGGAAAAGGGAAAAATGAAAAATACAAGATTTTATAGCGAAGGGCCAAACAACACCCTGATGTATACATAATGTATCCCTCAGAAAATATATGGTGATAAAGAATTTGTTATCCAAACTCAAGTGCCTAAAGCTGAAGAACCGTGAACAAGAGCTGAGCTCTGTGTTAAAGTGAGTGTTTCCTGGAAATGAAGACATGTCATGGGGCCAAGTAGTGGCTTGACCCCCTGTCCCTCCATCCATCTGTCCCCAAGGCCCTCAGGGCAGTGTGGAAGATGCAGAGCGTTGGAGGCAGCTACGAGCTGCTGCAAACTGCCTAGCTGGGGAGGGGACTCTAAGCTGTGAGGTCTGAGCCCACCTGGTCTAAGCTGGGGCTGACAGCAACGCTCTAATGCCCGATTCAGGTGAATATGGACTGTCATTTCCATGCAGGATGCAGGGCTTCCAGTTAAATGTTACCTTTCTATTCACTGGTGTTTTCTTCTCTGCTTTTTAAGCTTTTCATGTTTTTCAGCCTCTGAAATCCCCCAAATTGGAATCCTAACAAAGCAACATAAGCCCTGGAGCTGTTCTTCAGTTAAAAACAAACAAGCTTAAAGAAATTCTAAATGAAACAATGCCGATTGTAGAAAGATCACCTGTTTCAGGCCCCCAGAGATATTAAACACACTTACTTCACAGACTTAATTACCTCAGGATGAGGCAATCCTGTATATCTTTTTTAGAACCATTAATAACCTACTTCACCTGATTGCAGCAAGTATTTTATTAGAGGATTTGTCAAATGGTAAATGCAAGGACTTTATGCACAGATAAACAACAAAAATTGACCAAATTTAGCCTCCACTTACAGCTAAAGCTCATTTTTATTTTAATCTTCCATTTAATTTGAAACTTAATAGCTTTCAAAAATTAAACCTACGTGATTTTTCTACAACACTTATTTTGATTAAATCAAATATGCTCATTTCTACAATGCTCAGTGCCTTGTTATTGAGTATTGTTGAACATGTGCAATTTATATCCACCCCTTTTATTTCTCATTTGATACAGGAACAAGCAGGATTTCTTAAAACGCACTGAGAAACTAGCCATTGCAATTTATATTTATAGACAGATAAATCTAAATTAGAAGATGGGTCTACAGTCCTTCAGTAGTAGTCAATGCACACAATGTAAATATCTGATTGGTTACCAATTCTGTGGAAAAGAGCCCAAAATTTTCAGGGAATTTCAGTCAAAATATGAAACAGTGCAACAATACTGAGAGAAACAGAGCTCCCATCACCGTCAGCTTCAATATTTCCACCAGGAAATGTGTGTGTGAGCACAGGCAGTCACTGCTCATGGGGATGCTGTGAGCATCCTGAGCAAAACACCCTGAGAGGTGGAAGCAAACTGGTGGGAATCTGGAGGGGAGCAGCAAGAAAAGAACAGACTTATCAAGTGTGGTCTACAAGGAAGGGTTGCAATAATTCGTTTCCCTTAGTGTGGCAAGCAGGAGAATAGAAGGGCTCATCAGTATTTTGGGACAGGAGGGTTGCAAAAGATGACTAGGGATTGTTTCCTTCTCTGTGGCTGTGACTCAAAATTGCCTGATATTTATGGGGGCAGGGGGGAGCTGGGGTATTAAGAAACAACTTCTGGCTGCTGAAATAGTAAAGCAGTAAGCAGTCTATCAGGAGATGTGTTGCAGGCTCTTTGATGGGGAGAGAGAGAGGAGGAAAAACAGAAGTCAGAGCACTATTGTTTGGATGCTACTCCTCCAGCTTTGGGGCGGAGGTGGCCTCTTGTGCTCCTCTGCTCTGCTGCTGTGATTTGGTTCCACAGCGAGGTCAGGCACACGTGTACGCAGCAGAGCAGAGACTTTCCTACGGAACAGGGGGCTGTATCTGCTCCTAGGCATGCGAAACACATTTCTGGCTGCGAGTTAAGATGTGGACTGAGGAAAAATGTCTGCCCCACCTACTGTTGAGAGAGCTGATATATCTTCTAATGAAGCTGATTTTTAACAGAATTTTTTATTAAAAACTTGTGCTTCTGTGTTTTTTTTTTCTTTTTATTATTTTATTAAAATAAACAAACTGAAAAGCAAGCATGTATTTGGCAGAGCTTCCCCCATCCCCAAATGTTTAGATCTGAAGTATCACTGCGGTGCTTCAGAGCCTGTAATTTAGCGTCTCACATCCCTACCCTTTGCACAGCCACATACATCCCGCGCAGAGCTCTGCAGCCATGCGGCTGCCTGTTCCCTCTTGTGACAGGGACATAGCGGGAGAAGTGGGAAATGGAAGGAAGCTGAGAATAGGAATGGGAAATAAGCTCCCAGAAAACACAATGTTGCCTGCTCTTAATCTCCTTATTTAGCTTTTCAGCTGAAATACACATTAAACAAACAAAAATATGTAGAGACATTCCTGTGGCTAATGAAATCAGTGTTCTGATTTACCTGCAGGTTCACAGAGAACTTTCTTGTGCCCATTTCAATGGGAGCTCAAGAAGAGACTATTAAAAAAGCAAAGAAATTTCCACTACAGAAATAGGATTTCCTTATGAAATACATTATGGCTCACTATGCTGTTTTGTGTTGGTGACTTTAAGAAAATCTTGGAAGATAAGGACTGGTTATAAAGCCTGTGTTGGTGAAGATTAAAGATCCCCCTTAATTCCTGATGAATTATTCTAAAAGGAAAATACTGTGTCTCAGCAGTAGATTCTGGATATCTGCTTGCTCTTTGGCAGGGGAAGAGAGAGAGACGGGGACTCTTCAACCACATGCTGTCTGTATTCTGAGGAAAACGCACTGACAGTGCTTCACACAAACTCATCACTTTGACACACTGGCCAAAGGAGGAAGTTATTTTCATGTTCAAAATGCCCTTTAGCCCTAAGCCTCTCCTGAAGCTTCTAAGTTTCAATTAGAAACCTAACCTCTGGTAGCATTTATACATTTATTTCTCAAAGCCCTCTTTATTGCATTAAAATGAGATAGGAGATGTGCACTTACACTATAAAGGGAATATGAGGAAGAATAAAATTGATCTTCAACAATATTAGCATGTAATTAATTCAAACTTCATAGTGTTTGTATTTTAATGACAGAAAGCCAACTAGTTCCAGTGCAGGTTTGCTGTTTACCAGTCAATAGAAGGCAACTAGGCACATCTTAAATATGGCCAGCTTTGCGCTTTCATTTTTGTTAGTAGGGTTGTTCCTTTTTCCCCAGTAAATATTTTCAGTGTTAAAGGTTATTTACTTCCCTTGGAGAAGTTGTAACTGTTTGACTGCAAAGTTAGGTTCCCTTTTGGATTTTTCCTTTTTATTGTCTAATCATTGAATTCTGCCTGGTGACCCACCTTCAGCAACACGGATGGAGAACATTTCAGTTCAGAGGGGTTTTGAGCTGGGGTGTATGGGTACGGACACCCTCTGCTTAGTGGGAATTCCTATCAGGTGGGATTTCCACCTGTGCCTGTCCTGCTTTCAAAGTGTCTTCAAAGAGCTCTAGAATTGCTTCTTCCTCTAGCTGTGCTTCAGAAACCAAGCTGCTTCAGTCACTGAGTGATGTGAGGGGCTCGGATCCATTTAACTTGCGTTCTGTGAATGCCAGTCCCTCTCACTGGGAAAGGGATGCCTGGTTCCAGTATCTCCACTGGATAAGAATGGGAGCAGAGCCAGACTGCTTGTCATCAGATACAAATGTGAGGGAGCTCTGTAAGTGTTCAGACAGACTTTTCAAGTAATTTTTTACTTTTTAAAAATGTTGCAAGGGGGAAAAAAAGTACAAGTTGGAATATTTGATGGCAGCTATGTATAGATTTTTACAACTCTTGTCTGTGAGTGTTGATATTCTGTTTACGACTCATTTTAGGTCATTTATGTTCTGTTTGAATATGGGCCCAAGGTATCAGTGAAAAGGTTTGTACACTTTGTAGAAATATATTCCAAAGTAAGATTCTGAACTGCTGCTCTCTGGGGATGTAGCTTTCTTCTGGAACATTAGTTTTTGGTAGAAAATCAAATGTTTTCTTCCTTAAGACAACTGGATCGTAGGACTCTAGGGAAGACCTCAAGAGGTTACCAGGTGTTCCTCCTTGCCCAGCTGTATCTAAAACCATGTCTGTTGTGGTGGCGTTAGACTGTATGTAGGTGACAACCTAGATCCGAGGAAAGAAGTCTGCAGAATAAATAGCGTCTTCTGATTTCTCAGTTTAGGATCCTGAACGAGAACTGACCTGTGTATGAAAGCAGTAGTTTAAAGTTCTACTTAGATGTGTATCTACCTCACTAATGTGCATTTATCACCTTCTTAAGAGACTTGGTATACAATTTGTTATGAATGATATCTATAAATATACCACCAATCCGACGATTTCATTTACCTAAGTTTAGAAGGATATCCCTTCTCATTTTGTTGTGTCTGCTACTCAACAGTACTTATGACAGAAGGTCTGTTACATGTTCTTCCTTAATGTTAATTATTTCTGTTCAATTCTAAATCACATTCCTTAGTGTTTTTTTGACACTTTTCCCCCCACAGCTTCAAAATTAAATAATTTTAGTTATCAACCACCAAATTCGTGAAGCCCCTCATTTTGACCAGGTACTTGCACTCTTTTTATTTCAGCTGGTTGAATATATTTCTGGAAAACAACTTGAATGGTGGGATATTAGAGAGTGACTGGCTTATTGTCGCAGGTGTGATGTATTGGATGAGCAGAGCTTCATCTCTGTGTATGGGAAGCAGGATAAATACAGATCTATGCTCTGCATGTACGCATGAGATCCCTTTCCCTTCAAGGAGAACAGATTTTAGAGGAGTACAAGACAGAGCAGGAAAAGGGAAGCCTTCATTTGAAGATTTTTTTCCCATTTTTTTTTCTCTCTCCTCTTGCCTATACGGAGATCAGAGACTTTTGTTTTTCTTTTGCAAATGGTTTCATTGTCAGTGTGGGTGGCCTTTGTGGCACAGAGCTGGAAAAGCATTCAAATGTACAGGGGGAAGCAAAACACTGCCTGGGAAAGGAGTTGTAGTTACTCAGGAAAGTACTCAAATTGACTAGCACAGGAAAGCTGCTTAATGGCCAATAAAATTACTTCCTTCCCTTTATCAGAATTATTTGTACACTGCACCGAATACGGTGTTCTTAACAGAAAAAAAGTATTTTTTTTTTCTAAAAAGAACTTGTTCTCCATAAATTCTGGATAAAGGAGTCCTGAAGTATTCCAGGTACACTAGGAATGCAGTACACCCAAATGTATTCAGCTCAGTGCTACAATTCTTTAATGCTATCTTTGTGGGCTAGACATTTTTATTTATTTTCTTACTGGTTTTGCAACAGATGGGAAAAAACATTGAACTCATTTTTTGGCTTGAGTCTAAGATATGGAGACCCTAATACGAGCTCTTGTATATGGAATTTTGATGAAGTCTGATAGATTTGAGGTCTAATATGTTAAGAATTTGATAACTCTGTTGAAAAACTTGCCAAAGCTTTAACAAAGCACTGTTTCCAACAAGCTTCAGTGAGATTAATTTTTTGGCTAATCATCTTTCAGATTATCCTTTTTTTGGTAATGTGAAATAAAATGACCATAAATTTTATTAGCAGATTTTGCTTCAACTGACTATAAGGTCAATGAACATGTGAGGAGATTTTCAGGATTACTGAGGAATTGGGTATCATTTTAGTTTTAGTATGCACGTGGCATATAGTATCCTTCTGTTTGTAGCTGGTGCATCTGCACCAATATATCTGGACAACCCTGAAATAATGTGCTCAGGACAGATGAGAAGAGGTGAGAGATGAAGTCTTATGTGATGCTAGCGTGAGGTGTGCCATCGTGTCCTCCAGACCTCATACTCCATGGTAGTAAAAAGTTGCTCGTGAGTCTCGTGGTCACTTTATCTTGTATCACCTCTCAGTCACAACTGACCTATAGCAGAAATATAAAACAGTAGAAAAAATAGAAGTTGCATAAAAGCTAGTTTTTAAAAATATATTTAAATATATGAACATTGCTCGTTTTGTCTCTCAGCATGAGGCACTTCTTAGATAACAGGTTATGAGAGTACTGTACTAAGCAAGTTATTTTTTTGCTTCCCCTTAGCAGTGAAAGGATGCCCTTTTCTTTTGGCTAATAAAGTGATAACTATTTGCCTATTTTCATTTTTACACTTTCATAGTTTTGCCACTATGGCATTATTTCAGCATGATATAGTGTGGCAGCTTCAGGCCACTGAAATTTTAAGGCGCTGCCTGTCCATCTTTAAATAGGATTGGATGCCGTGAGCAGCTCAGGTTAGCCTTTATTCATCAGATACCTGTGCTGGAATTGATATGGCTTGGGTGGTGTTTCGTGGCTCCTTAATCCAGAACTACTGATGGTAAGATACTTCTCAAGAAGAACTTTTCCTCCTCATTGTTGTGGTGAAAATGATTATTGTAGTATAATCTAGTACTCAAAACAGAAAAAGACCTGCTTGACCTATATTGCACATCACTTGCTAATCCATCTTAATTAATCTTCACAGTATTATCTTCAGTATGTGTTTTTTAAAAAAATGACTAAATAGGATACAAGGCCAGCTTTATAGAATGGAAGATACACACAAAGTTGCCAAGCTGTAGCTATTAAAATGCTTTAACATGCGCTCACTTTTTTTTTTTTGTTAAAAAAAAGTAAGACTGGAAGAGGTTAAGTGATTTTTTTTTTCAGTTGATTAGTTCAAAATAGGCAACAGTAAATACTTTTGTGCACAGTATGTAGTTAAGCTATGAAACTCTGCCGTGGGGCGCTAAAATGTTATGAGCTGAACAAATGATTGGACAACTTTATAGAAGAAAACACCATCAATAGCTAGAAACACAGGTTTTGGTGTTCAGGAAGTGGTTCAGGAAATCTCTGTGCAACAAATGGTTGAGGCTGAGACTAGTCCACGAAGTCTTCCAACGAGCTTGGCCTGTTCTTAAGGCCTCCCTAGACGTCCCTTGTCAGCCGCTGTCAGAATAGGATACCTGGGCGGATAAACTTGGCTTTACCCAGTGCAGCAATTTATATCCCAGAATAGGTTGTCTAGTCGCCAAGAGATGGAGAATACTGGCTGAATTACTGGAAGAAGAAAAAAGTCTCTAGCCCAGCACTAATCCAAATCACTCACTCAAAATGATCACTCCCATTATAAATTAGGCCAAACTCTGAAAATTATAATAATGTAAGTATAAAACCCATAAATTTATTCTATTATTGTATCTACTGATTATGCTTGTGACAAACTGTCAGGTAGAAAAAATAGAGTGTGACTTTCATTTTCTTTTAAAATATTGTAGTTCTCAAGTATATTTTTGTTCTGCCATCTGGATATTTCAATTTCTGAAGCAAATAGAAACAAAACAGAAACCACCTGGATTCCCAAACTCCATATGTAGAAGATGTAAATACTAAGTTTTGCCTGGCTTCCTGTTTTCTTTGATTTTTGTCTTCCTGCTCAACTTGTTTGCTCTTGGAATGCTTCCTAATTGCTTTATTTTTATTTTTCAGTTTCTTAAAATAAGCATAATATCACTGCATTAGAGCTGTTATCTTGCAGATGTGCAGGGAAACTCTGACCTCTACTGAAGCCTAATGGAGACTTTCTACTGATATGACTCCACTCCTGGATTTCACGGTGCTAATTGCTAGGCCTCGGAGTAGTATTCTTATAGACTATAAGGACCAATCTGATCTCACCTGATTTTTGGTGTAACTCAGGGTGTGTATTTCACTTGAGTCTCGGTGTCCTTTTGTTCCTCCGTGCAAAGGACAACCTTAAAATATTGCCTTTGGGTCTGGATGTTGGATTCAGCTGTGTCACACAATATTTGGCTCACTAGACTTCAGTGGAGTTAGATGAAGAATGAATTTACACTGCTGAATGGAAATCAATTCAGTTAATTGAAGTCAGTCAACAGGAGCTTTTTTCCGTATTTGAAAGAAGAATGTGGACCTTTTAAACTCTAATCAGCTACAGAATGTTATTAAGTTCCCATAAGAAATGGTTTAAGTGCAACATGATAATGAAAAATGTGAGTGAAAAAATTTTGTTCACTTTGAGTAGCTCTACAATCTAGAATCTGAAAAGAAACCACTTTACATAATGGAAGGAGACACTTACAAAGCAGTCAGACTGAAAAATACCTAGAATTATAGGGGGTAGCAAATTAGAAAAGAGCTTGTAAAGTGATACAGCAGTAAATGTAATTTCAAGATGGAGATACCTCTTTTGAAACCAAGGAGGTGCTAGTGCCTCTGTTAAGAGAAAAGATGCCTGCAACCCTACCCTGAGTTCTAGGAGCCTCTTATGGCACAAAAATCTTGCCAGTAAGAGCCAGTTTACACCAGGGAGCAAACCTGGGACAGCCTGGAGTTTGGGGACAGAAGTATGCACAGTATAGACAAGCACTGATGCTTTTACGTGGCTTTAGAAACACCAGTCACTGAGGCAGCTCAGTGACTTGAAAGTCAAACAATCTTGCCAAAATGTTTCAGGCCACCCAGTGTTTATTGCCACGTGCTATTAACTGGGAAGGAGACTTTAGACCAGATCTTTAGGTGGCCCGAATGATGTGTCTACTATATTGTAACATCGTCTTCTACAATCCCNGTTTACACCAGGGAGCAAACCTGGGACAGCCTGGAGTTTGGAGACAGAAGTATGCACAGTATAGACAAGCGCTGATGCTTTTACGTGGCTTTAGAAACACCAGTCACTGAGGCAGCTCAGTGACTTGAAAGTCAAACAATCTTGCCAAAATGAATCAGGCCACCCAGTGTTTATTGCCATGTGCTATTAACTGGGAAGACTTTAGACCAGATCTTTAGGTGGCCCGAATGTGTCTACTATATTGTAACATCATCTTGTACAATCCCAAATTATTCTGCATACCTAGATATGTCATTCTTTTTCAGATCTGTCTCATTTTCCTAACAGTCCAGTTGTCTTGCTGTGTTGATGGACACACAAGTGAGTCACATAGCTATACCATTTTCTTAAAACTGCAGGAATTTGTGCTGGACAGAGCCTAAGCTCCATATAGCTGATATCCTGTCGTTAAATATAGCCACCAGAAGATGCCTAGGCAAGAATGTAAGAACAGGGATATTTCTGAATTACACTCCCAGCTTCCTACGGGACCTCTTCAGGTAGTGGTGTCATGTTTCTATTTACCAGTCATATTTACCAGTCATCCATCCATTCTTCTTCCATGAATTTCCACACTTCTCTTTGAACCCACACAGATTTCTGGCAGTTCCAGTGTCTTGTGTATATGTGGGTTCCTTACCTGAACACTGTATCAAGAGCTCTTTCCTTCAAACTCAACATTTCACTTTTTCATCTGATGGCTACTCAAGTGAACTCTCTTTCCTCATAAACCCTGTCTGTAACTTGCTTGATGTTATACAATTTTCCTATGTTTCCATTAGTCATTTTAGGGTATTTATACTTTTTCTCTGTTTAGGGAGTCTTACTTTATTTAAACTGTCCACATATGGAGTTCTGATCCTATTTGTCATCCTTCTCCAAAACTTTTCTGGTTCTGTTGTTGCTATTTTTAAGTATGTGTAACCATAACTCCTCTCAACTTCATAATTTACAAATCTGAACTCTAATCTGGCTGTTGCAGCTCCCTGGACTGAACCTTGCTCAGCTGATTTGATCTCAGTAGAGGCCCATTGCAACGATTTGATCACAAAACTGAAAGCTGAGAGAGGAGAAGAACCACGTGCTCTCCTTCCCCATGCGCCTGGGCAGTTTGTGCTGAATTGTTTCCACTGGCCTACTTAAAAAGGCCTTTGGTAATTTCCTTTAAATTTCCAGTTTAACATTAGCTATGCCAATCTTTCAGTTCTTTTAGAAATTGAACAAAACATATTACTCTAACGTGAATAATTGCTTAAATCAGTTACTGTCAAAGCTCACTTTAAGAATAAAAAAGTAATCTTAAAAAAAAATCCAAGCAAAGGTCAAGATTTAGATATGATGTCCTGAAGTTCTGGAAAACCATAAGTGAAAAATAGTCAGCTGGAAATGACCACCAAAAGAGTGATTAACAGGAAAGGCAGGAATTTAAATAATGCTAGAGCAGAGCTCTGCAGATGCACGTGCAGATGCACAGCGGAATGGCTTACAGCAAGGGAAGTTCAGCGTGTTCGTGAGCCTTTGGGGCTACACGGAGGATGTTTTTTCTCTCTCCCCAGAGCTATATAAATGATACATCTTGGATAAAATTAATCCCCGATGTATAGGTTAAAAATAGAGACTAGAAACAATTCTTTTTAGATCTAAACATTTGCATGGGATAAGGACTATTGAATATTAAAAATCTGTGAAGTAACATAAAACAGAACTGGACAGACGTTCTCAGAGGGCTCTGTAAAAACTTACAGAAACCTGAGGTAACAATCAGGCTAGGAATGGCTTTTAAAAATATCTTCCACTGACTTTTTCATGGTCCATTTTTTTTTAATGTATCAAAGATACTCTTTGAATGTGATCGAGCCATTGGAAACAGAATTTTTCGCTGATAACCAGTGTGAAAAGCGCCCTCTCCTAAAATAGCTTATTTGCCTGCAAAGTTTATTTTGCCTAAGTTTATTTCTTGCATCTTCAGGCTGTGTAGGGCAAATTCTGTTCCATGCTAATCAGCCTGGATGGTTAATGCCCAATTGGTGTGTTAAGTATTTAGGTTTATGACACCATATAAATAAAGCGCTAAATACAAATGAAATAAAAACATCATTACTAGCATTTGCATTAGGTTTATAGTGTTGTGCTCTCAAGATGTGCAACCGCTTCGTGTGCAACAATTGGAGGTTATACACTTTAGATTAGAAGAAGTTCAAGCATGTGGTACAGGAAGAGACATCAAAGGTTAGGCTGTTATTATTAGGACACTTCAAAGAGGAGAGTTTCTGAAGCCTTTAAGTTTTACGGCAGGTGCATGAAGAGGTGCCAGGTCATCTCAGGGTGGTCAAGAGTAGGCTACATGGGAACGAGATTGCACAGGGCTCCTTTTATCTGTCAGAGGCAGTCGGGACCTTGACTCGGAAAGAGTTTTAACAGTGATTTTGAATAGTGGACATCAAGCCTCTCTAGTTTCAGCTGCGCTCAGCATGGAGGCTCCCAGCCGTGGTCCCTACCCATGGGCACATCTGGGCAGCAGAACGGCCCTGCAGCCAGTGCGGCCGTGCTGGCCGTGCGCGCGCCGCAGCCAGCACGCTGCTCTGGGCCTCCACGCGGGTATTTACTGCTCTAATGTCGCGGTGTGGGGGAATGACCTCTGCCGCCTGCTCATGCCTATGATCCACTCGGAGGCAAAGCGGTTGTTCTGGTATTTCTTACTTAAGCACTGCAAAAGCAGATTAATTTTATTTGGGTTTTAAACAAACTAGCACAATAAATCCGGCACCTTCTGATTAAAGCGTGATCATATTCCCCTAATGGGATATTACACAAAGCTATATGGAGAATAATATTTTTACGATCAAATTAAGTGACAGTGATAGTTAATTTTAGCTGATTAGAGCAATATATGTTCTGAGTCTGGAAAGAAAACATTCATTTCCTTAGCTTGCACAGACCTCTCTTTTCTGGAGACTTGTATCTCAGCCCCACCTGCACTGTGCTGCTATATGTCAATTTAATATCACTTAACAAGTAGATTCTTCTTCGGAATATCATCAGCCAAAATAATGACTTTGTCTTATTAAAATGAAAAAACAAAATGAATTATACATAACCAAAAAAGTGTATTTCCTGCAACTAACTGCACAGGGGTTTCTTGTTGCTAATGAATTAATACATTAAATGATAATAGTTAAAAACCATTTTACATTGCTTTGATCATTCACTTACACGCCATTAAGTAGACTGAGCATTTTAGTGCGAAAAGGCTGTGTTTACAAATTAGACCAGAGAACATGTTTCACACTGAAGATCAGCACATATATTGTGTTTTATTTCAGCTGCACATGACACAACCTTAATATTAGAGCCAGATGATTAAAAGAACATTACCTGAGCCTTGAGAGTCACTGAATGAGCTATGCTAAATTGGTTGTTTTCTATTTTGTGATTAATTGTGCTTCTAAACCATATTTTAGTGTGCTTTGTTTTTCTGTCCCCAGTCATCCCATATTATTAAAGAGAAATTCTGCATATCTCTCCTGGAGTCCAATTAAGGATTTGCATCATGACTAGATTTTTCACTTTAATTACTGTATATAAAGTAGGTTTTGACTTATTTCCATATTTATCAAACTATGCAGAAGAAGCAAAATTCATCAAATAAACAGATATCTGTGGCTATAATTGCAGCCTGCACTGAGCATGTAGGAAGAAAATATGAGGGTCCAAATTTCATTATGTAGAACATAATAAACATCTGAATAATTAAACTGTGTGTAAATCACATGCTTGGCAGTAGTAAGAATAGAAGAGACACCTTAGTTTGATCAGCAAAAATACTGTATTTCTAAATATATTTAAAAAATAGATTCTAAATTCAGTCACCTGTGAGTAGAAAAACAAGAACCAAACCCTTAAATTTGTGGCTTGTTATCAGGCGAGGGAAGATGCCACATTCATTTAGAAACCTTTTTTCATTAATTGTAAAATATGCTCAGCTCTCCTTGTGCATGTATCTAGAAAACATGTTGCAAGGTAACTGGAGAATGCAAACTGCTAACATTAAGATGGCAAGTTCAATTAAGACATGCAACCACCTTTGATAAACTGCCTTAAATCAAGTGCTTAAAAAAATCTATAATTGGTAAATCAGAAGCTTTTGAAAAATTTAAACATGTAGAGCTCATTGTTTGCTTAAAACATCTTCTCCTAGGTCCCAGTTAAAAGGGATACAAGATTATTTCTACATTCAATAATTTCTAATTATAAACTTTAGTTAATTTTATTTCCTTACATGAATTATTTCTATTTTTTTATTACATACATTTTGAAGTATCATATTTTAGTGCTATAGGTATTTCAGGGAAACTGCATTCCACATGGAACTTTGCAAAATGGTTCCAAACTAAAAATATTTTTTGAGCCAGATTTGAACTCAGTGTAAAATTTCAGTGATGCTAAAGCAATAAACTGGAGCACAAAAAATAATTATCTGTTATTTAAAAAAAAAAGAGCAAGCAGAAAAACTCAACCCAAACCAGCCATTCTCCCTCTTTTTTCAAATGGCTGCAGTGTGTCCTACACTCAAGCAAACTTGCATCTTCTTGGTCCAGAGCAAAGCTGAATTTTTAATTGAGTTTTAAAAATGGATTTTTAATGCCTGCTTAGAATTTGTAGGTACATAAAGCCTCTAATTTGCTGGAAGACTTCTTCAAGAAGTCTTTTGTTTAGCCTCTTTTTTTGAATTTAATGCTATTTATGGGAAATGAAGAGCTATTCTACTATAATTGCATCAGTTCCTAGACACTGCGGTGGTTTCTTAGAAGCAAGGATTTGTTTTATTAATGCATTTGGTCTGCCCTACTGAGAACACAAATAGTAAGCGAGGGGGAGAAAAACAGCAACTTGGATATGGGAGAGATACAGAACTTTTAAAAATATTTCTAACACCAGCAGAAAAAAAATAAGCTTGTGCAAATGAGAGAGAGAGAGGGAAGAGGGAAATAGTTGGAAGTAAAGAAAATGTAATAAAATGCTTGCCAAATTTTAATCTAAATCCATCAGCTAGTCCAGTTTATGTGCACTGTAAAGTCAGCAGAAGATGTGGTGCTGATTTAGCAAAGCATATCTATTCTTGGGGAGTAAAATGTGTGCCTCGGGGCATTTCTGAAGTTTCTTGTATTGAGACCTACCTAACAACTTCCCTACGCAACCGCATTTCAGCAGAAGAGTCAAGAGGACCTTGGGAGCTGCAGAAAGTCTGCGCAAAAGCAAACGTAGTGCTGATTCACTAAAATAGACAATAAATAAAGAGAATAATCAGGTAACGAGCATACATTAGCTCTAAAATCACTTTCATATAGATACCAGGAATCTATTGACAAGGGGGAACACAGTCATGAGCTGCTTAGGTGTGGTTAATCTTAGTTTAATGTTGTAGGCACCATTATGAGCTGTTTCATTTCCAGCAGCCCATTTGTGTGTGGCACTTAGCAAACAGCCAAGGTCACATCTCAAGGTAGATGAGGATGACACAGAATGCAGGAAAGTCAGAATGACAATAAGACAAAACAAACCCCCAAAACATCAAAACCCAACTATGCTTTTGAAATAAGGTTATAGTAGCTACCTGTCAGGATGGTACTTTTTGCAAAGAAGCAGGATGAAAGCGGTGTAAAGGATAAAACTTGTTCCAGTAAGTTTTCCCATAGGATTTTTTGTATGTGTTCTCTTAATCATTCCTTGTAATCCTTTTCTGTATGGTAAAAGCAGTTGGCTGGAGGTAATAGGGTGGCTTCTGTTTTGATTGGAAGAGTCTCAAAAGGGCAGTGCATTCATTGACAAACAAAATTAAAGGAAAGGGTGGAGATGAGACTTGATAACTGGGTATTGTCTATTCTGCTCAAGACTTAGGAACCAAGGGGGAAGTCTGCATTGTTGCTGGACAGGTTTAATTTGGTAAATAAAACGATGAATACATAAAAATGAAGGGGGGAAAAAAGGGAAAGAGGAAAGATTACAAAGATGTTAATAAACAATAATCACTAACACAGCAAGGTAGTCTTTGAGAAAGATGACTTGGTAAATATATCTGTTGTTCATGGTATAAAAATACAAACTGCAATAGTTTTCCTGCTATAAAAACAACAAAGTTGTGTCTTAATATTGGTGGGGTTCAAGGACCGACTACAAAAACAGGTCTTAAACCTTGAGTTGTTTTTTTCTTTTTCTTTTTTTTCCTGCCTTACGTACCCTCTAAGTATTAAAGTGCTGATTTTGACTTTTAATGGAAGTTTCTTAACAGATAACTAGTATATGGTAGTGATATGGGAAAAAAGCAACTGTCCTATATTGGTCACAGTCACCACCAGTAGAAATGTCTCATACTTACAATTTCAGGACAGAGACTGGTGATCTCAAGGAAATGTGGGAATTGGGGTACTTATGCCTGGGAATAAGAGAGCAGCTTACAGGAGCAGAGAGCAGTGAGAAAAAAGAGCCCAGATAATACATCTGTGCTCTGCGAAGAAGCCTTGCAGGACAAGAGGACAATGTCCTCTTGCCTGAAGAGAGCCACGTAATGTAGAAACGTTTTCAGATTTCCTGACTCTTCATCTGTTTCGTGTCTCTTCTTCCACCGCTGCACTCCCCACGGGCTCCCCTTCCCGTGGAAGGTATTCCATCAATGGCAGTGATGGAGAGGAAATGGAGATCCACAGCTCGTATTTCTGAGACCTGGTTACAATTTGGTTGCAATGCACAAAGTGGCCAACTGTGCAGTGGAGTTTATTAGACTATCCAGGTGTTTCCTGTACTGCTAGGAAAGGATCAAAGTTTGTAGTTACAAGGGTGTATAGACTATCAGAGTGTATGAAATATATCACAAACGTATTCATTGAAACTCTGTCAGAGCTACTGTTGGAACTGTACTATTAGCCTTAGAGACTTCAACATCCATATGAGCATCAAACCAGATGAGGAAACATCTGTTTCCCTGGTAAGGCTCAGCTCCCTCTATTTTAACCAGCTACTAGGCGAGTATTCATAGGGCAGGAAAAAGAATTTGATTTTTATTTGCATATGACAGTGATGTCTGAAAAATAAAGGGACCGTTTGGTTTGATGGTTTGACCATTTTCAGTGTGAAAGTTATTTGACCCTGCCAGATTTAAGCCATAGCTTCAAAACAGCTGGAAGTTATTTCTTTTTTTTCTTTCTTTTTTTTTTTCTTTCTTTTTTTTTTGTGAAGGATAAACTTTGCATTTTTTTGCTTGTTTTTTAATGAAGACAACCAAATTCTCTCGGTTGTGGATAACATGGCAAATGAAGCCCCATCTCTGTCTTTCAAAATTAGCTGTATGTTCATGCAGGTGCTGAAGTTCACCATTTTTGGCTTGGGAAAGTTGGCTGACATTTTGTGACCTTCATATTTTTATCATGAGATGGCACTATTGGCAGCACTGTAGTGTCATTTCAATATCCCCTTTTCTAGGGGAAGATTCCTGAAAGTACAATCATATTTTAAGTTTATGTGGGCTTAAGCACAAACTATTTCAATGGACATTTTTTTGCTTTTTTCTCCTTTCAGTGGGTTTCTGCCATTTGTTTTTCTATTGTTAATGGTAATACAGAGCTATTATTTATATTATATTGGAATGCAACGTTCTTGTTATATTTTAGGATATGTTAAATTTTACAATTTCTTGAATATACTCAAAAAGAAAATTCTTAGCATCATTTGTTTCTAGTTGTTCAGATAGTTTAGCTGTGCTTCATACTCTATTTCTGTTAAGGATTCAGCCTTAAAAAATGTTCTTTCTGATATTCTTGATAGTGGTGACTTTTCTACCCCAGCAGTGTTTTTTGGGGGGGGGATTTTTAATCTGAAAATTTCTTCAGAAGTCAAGGAAAAACTCATGGGTCAATACTTTACTTTTGCTTTGTTTGCTGTGATATAGTTCCTGTTCTAGCAGCTTGAAACTTGGTGTTTTTGAAACCCACTGAAATGTAGTATATAGGAACAAAGCGTGCACAGAATTTAATACCAGTATCAGCAGTGACAGAGGTTTAAAGTTTATTTTTGATGTCAGAAAGCGCATACATTCATGAAAATATTTTTTATACACAAATGACAGCCATTTACCCATCTATCACTGTTAGTGCACTCTATTTAAATACTATTCGTTATTCTGCTGGGGGCAATGTGACATGAAGCACAGTAAAACGAAGGGGACAGTACTCAAACTTGCACAGAATGGTGCAAAGGGAGTTTAATGCGTCATACACATGGAGCTGTCTCTTGCCTAGTGTGAAAGAAGCCTTGAGTAGCATAAAACTCCATTAGGTTTTTCCAGGACCACTGGTTTAAGACGGGCTGTGAGGCAGGAGGGAGAGCCCACTCGGCGCGGCTTGTCCGCCTCGAGGCAGGGCCCTGCGGGCCGTCCTCGTCCCCGTGGGGTTCTGCCTCCGAGATGACAGTAGGGAAAGTCATTTTGTGGCCCTTCGACTGCTCAGCCTGTTTAACTTTAAATTTTAGATTTCTTGGGGCTTTTCCGTGACTGACTTCTGATTATGTTGCTTGTATTTGACATCTGGAGTAGGACTGTCCAGAGCCACTTTAAATTTACAGGCCTGCTCCTTGAGAAACTGCTCAGATGCTTGGAGGACAAAAGGACTTTAATTACTCTCCTCTCAGAGGTATCAGCAAAAGCCTTGCTTCCCTCTGTAGCTTTATCTTTTTTAATAAAAGAGAATAAGATCTTCTGGAAAGCTGGGCCTGAACTTACTGCCTTAGCACTTCAGTGGAGAGACAGAGCAGCTTCTCCTGATCAGGAGAATCATTTGTAGGGGAACCGCAAAGAGGTTCCTTTTAAAGAGCATCCTCATGTTCCAGACTTCAACATTAAATTAAGATCCTCCACATCTTTCAAAGTAGTAAGCACGTCTGGATCTGCCTTGAACGTGTTTTGGTTACACTGCTGCTCTAGAGAGATTGTGGCTGCCTGGCAATACATTCTCTTTAGGCTTTAGTTTTTGTTAATGGTATATTTCATAACTCAGCTGACATTTATATAAAATACCCTATTTTAGTTATATTAAATCCTACAGAATGTAGTTAATAAAATACATGTCACTTGGAAGTCTTCCCCTGGAGCTACTTATAGCAGACTCAAACTGTTAAAATGAGGCAAAGGGTATTAGGACGTTCCAAATGGAAACAAAGTCCTGCTTCTTCTCCGGAGAATGAGGATCACATTGTGTTGACATTATTTATTTGAATATATGAAAGGCACTTTGGCTATCTGAAGGGTTTTATAAACACTCCAGGAAAGTTCTCATTACCCCTATTTATTCAGTACCATGCTACAGGCAACTACTGTCTCCACTGAATGTTAGTTTCTTAATGACATCAGCTGAGTGCTGCTGTCTAGTAAAGAAGACTGTCTCAAAGAAGCAAAATGTTATTGACAAATACAGCCGTCAGTGTGAGAACAAACTGTAGTGAAGCAGCATAATCTGCTTAACTCATTTTGGAACTGGAAACTTTGGGATCCGTTCTCTCGTTCTGTGACAATATGTGTATTTCTTGGTTCATCTTTGTAAAATGGGTATTGTAAAAGGCTGCAATTGACTTTCCATGCTGTAGTCACTTTATCACGATGGGACATGGGTAGATGGGTTTGGAATTAGTTGGCTGGTTCCTTGCTGTGGAGTCCCAGTAAGGGAACATAGTGGAGGTCCAGGAAAGGTAAAAATATAAAGGATCTTCATTAGCTGCTTATGTCTGCCACAAAGATGGGTGAAAATTCTGGGCTGTGCCTGCACGACTCTGTGAAAAGATGATCTAGCCTGCAACTTGGAAATGCTGAAATTGAAGCCCAAGGATCAGGAAATCAGAAACAAAATTAATATATTCTAATTTCTATACTTAAATACTTTCCACATTACTAATTTCAATTGGCCCATGCTGCAAAGCTGGCAGGCTGGCGGGTGCTGGAGCGGTGGTGGCTGTGGCGGAGGCTGCGGAGGCCACGCAGCACGTGGAGGTCAGCCAGTCCGTAACTGCCAGGGCTGCCCATGACACTGAGTGCCGAGTGCGCCTTGGTGGGGGTCCTCTAGCAACTCCAGGAGGGAACTAAAATGCATAAATATCGGGTCTTTGGAGGAATATTTTCACATACCTTCTGCAACTTCTGTGTTGGATAGAATACGTAGAAAGATTTATCTTTTTTTTGGAATACACTAAGAAACACACAAGATGCGTCTTTCAAGAGACGACTTTTTATCTTTGTGTTTCTGGATAAAATGTCTGTACTGACAGACAGGTAGTAGGAAAAATTCCTCCCTTTTACAGCTTCTTCTGCCTTTTTTTTTTTTTTAATAGTCAATATTAACTGTTTTCAGAAGAAGAATTCTGATCCTTTTGAACTGTTACTCCCTCTGTTTTCTGATTATATAAGACATGGATAAATATTTCAAGGAAAATGTAATATTTATACTATCAAAAAATGAGTCGCCAGAAATGCTGCCAGCCCTTGAACTCAATTATCTGAAAATGTGTGTGTGTGTGTGTAATATCTATTTCACCCTTTCCCTGTGTGATTATCATGCTTGCATGTTGCTCACCCATGCCGCTAACATAGTGATAGAACCTCTATTTATAGACCTGCATTTTTGCATGTGCCAAATACAGTATTTTTAATGCAAAATTTTGACACCAAGATATAAAATGTTAGTGCTGGCAAATGATAGATTATCACTTGGGCATTAAGTGCCTCCTCTGATGTCCATCACTTCACTTGAACTTGGATGATGACAGACTCAAAATTCTTCAGTGGTTTGCATTGAAGTCTTCTCTCAGTCTGCCTTTTTAGTTCATCCTGGATAGCTCTATTACAGATAATCATGAACTTCATATTTCAACGATTAAGTTAATCTATTAAAGTTAATCTTGGATTCTGGGCTTTCCACTCCTGTTTGCCATGATAATCCTGTGTGCTTTGCACTTCCAGATAGACTGCAGTGTACCTTGAAGTTATAGTGTTGTAAAAGCAATGGTTTTATAACAACAACTTACAGTGGTATGAGCAAAATAAGATTTGTCATCCTGTGAGTTAGGACTTACTATAAATAGAAAGTGTTCAAAAGGTGTTATTTAGTAGTTCGCATTATGCAGCTGCCTATTTAAATCATTTAATTTTGGCATCTAATCTAACTCCCAGTCTCCATCAGAGACAAATAAGAAACCATATGCAAAAGCATCTGTGAAAATCTTTCTTTTATTTATGACAACATTAAAGTGAGGCTCTGATGTCAGTTACTTAACAATAATAGACGTTCCTTTGCACCTATAGTGCTGGGTTACTTGGGCATATCCCTCTGTGGTATCTTATACCTACTGCTGTTTGCTTCATATACAGATGCACAGCAGTGGAGACAGTAATAGTCTTTCTTAATTAAATAAAGCTAAATGTTAATTAGTCAGAAAAATTGATTTATTTTCAGCACATGAAACTTTTCATTGTGTGCCTCTTCCTTTTAAAGAACAGGTTGTGTAGTCATGAAAGACTTTACATTTTTTCCTTTATTTCTGCACTGTATTTGGACTCTTGTGGTGGGATCTAATCGTCATAGAAAAATTATAGGTCTACAGATGTTTTCAAGATGTTACTCTGTCAGTAGCAGATTATCCCCTGTAGCAAAATCTCATTAAAGTGCAATTTACAGAGCTCTGCTGATGTTGCCATCAACCAAAATTAAAGGCATTAATTTTTCAAAGTTCACAGAAGTCCTTACATAAATGATGTAGCAGTTTGCAAGAACAATTTACAGAAGTGTTATTTGCAGAATTAACCTAAATTAACAGAACAAATGTTATAAGGGTATAAGAAAGGATTGGGCAGTGAAATTGCAGCTGTTCATGATTTGTATTAGGTGTTGGGTACAAAGAACTGTTGAAATGTGACAATGATTCTTCCTCTGAGCAAGGTTGAGTAGATAAACTCGAATCAGAACTCTTTGTCTGTGAAGAGTTAAGCTTATAATAGAGTGATCACCAGTTGGGGACACCCAGGGAGACCTTAAATTCTACTTTGAAACATCTGTACTTGATATCTCTTAAAACATTCCCATTTAGAGAATGAGTTTATGTAGCTCATGTTGTGAGTATGCCTCTTCAATACACTACCAAATGCTTATCCAGGTATTTATTGTCATAGGAGCTCTATATTTTAATTGATCCTAAAAGTTCCATATAGAGTATAGCAGAAAATTTTGGACTATTCGTGGTTTTATGGGCCAGTATTGGAATAAATCTTAGCTAAATCAGTGGCAGGAGATAGATGACTCATTTTCAATATTTAGATACACATGCGTAAGTAAAGACCATATTTAGTAAGCAATCACCTGCCTTTTGCAAGCAGTCCAAAACCCCATTTAATGCAGCTGGCGTTTTGAAGCCTCTTCCACAAGCCACAGTTATCTCTTCCACTTTTGTACGTGTTATATTTCAGTATCCAGAAATTAACATTCAGCACATGAGTACTCCCATCCCTTAGCCGCAGAGCAACCGAGCATGTGCTTAGAGTTAAAAGTCACCATCTCTCCAGAACTGGAAGCCAACAGAAACATCTTAACTTCAGTACTTACAAGGGACACACTCCCCACTCACACATTGTTCTGGGTATTCATGGAAGTTTTTATACCACCAGAACAGGCCAATATAATTAAATCAACATTTTTACTCTTTTTTTTTTTTTTGTCTATGGCAAACAGATAGATGTTTAGACATGAGCTAGTTAAGCCAGGACTGTGTTAGGATGCTTTCAAGGGAAAGGTCAATGACAGCCCTGGGGATACACTGCTGCTCCTTCCTCTTTTGGGGATCGTTTATCTTTAAAGTTACTTAAGATTTAATATATATTTCCCCACTATCTGTTTCTTGTTTCTACAAATCTCTCATTTTAACTCCCTGAAAGACATGGTGTTTTGTCTCCAGCAGTTTGCCAGTTCGGGTTTCACTCTCTGCTTGTGCCTTGGTCAGTTTGAAGTCTTTGGACCGTTCCAAAGGGGAACTGTGAAAAATATTTTCTACTTCATTGCCACCTGAGCACCCTAAGGGTTTTTCTGTGTTCATCATTCTCAAAGGGTCAGGGTCTTCAAAGCACTCCACACTTCACTGGGAATTTAGGTCTTAAATGGCTGCACTTTCAGAACAGATGCTGGATGCCGAACATCATCTGGCCAGTGAATTGTGGAGTTTTAAATGGGACATGAAAATATTCCCTGTTATTGAACTGTCAAAACAGAAGCTGTTAAAATGCTTCTAAAAGGCTCTGATCCTGTGTGGATGAGTCGGTATTTGGGGTGCTCTAGAGTTACTCCAGAAAGTGATGGGGTCAGAGTACGGCAAGGCCAAATCTCAGAAGAGAGCGGAGGAGGCAGCACGTGACCGATGACGGCTTTAAACCCCGGGTGCAGCGCTGCGTGCGGTGGCGCAAACAGCACAGAAGTGAAATCAAGCTGTCTAAAAGCGTTGTGTCGTTGATAGGAGCTGCTAAAGCAGCTCATTACAGAAAATAATTGCTAGCACAATACTGTAGTACATATGCCTAAATTATATTCCGGATACTCAGTTGTTCGCTTATTCCTGTAGTACTCAAGGGCCATGCTAGGTAATCCAGGCTGTAGATATCATCCAGCCTCTTGCCTCAAGCTTTTTGCTCATTTCAGGTTACATAATTAAAAAAATGCGCACAGAATTGCTCTCACTCTTTGGTTACCTGTTCTAATGTTTGAATATAGGATTAGTAGGGTATTATGAGATTTTAAATACCAGGGAGGGTAACTGAGCACAGTTAAATAAAACCAGCCAACTGCACAAGCAAATGCAAAGCCACACGTGGTTTCATATTGTAGTTTTAATGACGTAGTTAGTGAAGGAGAGAATGCAATCCCTAATGTTAAATATTTGTATGTGTTTTCCCATGAGCTGTTGTCCTGATTTGTTCATACCCCTAAATATAGTGTCTTGTTTTTCAAACACTAAATGCATCAAGTTTTCTTCATATTCCAGCTGCCTCTGAGTGATTAGTATAAATCATATTTGCTTTCAATAGGAATATTTTCACATAATTTGTAAGATTATGCAATGGAAGAATAGTTTGCAAAGGAAGAGTATTGTGAAAGTACATCTCTTTAGCAATGCATCTGTGTTCTGCAACGCACTTCATTATCTTGCTCTTCTGAATAGAAAATACAGGACAAGTATCAGCTAAGGCCATCGCTTTTGTTCTGCCATATAGACATGGCAGCATTTAGGTCTTAAAGAGTTAATATGCAAGTGCATTTTAATAACCAGTAAACACGTGTTCCTGATTTGCAGGAAATAAACTGGTTTTATTTCCATTCTGATAAGCTGTTCCTCAAGAAGCCCTCACCTTTAACGTCACTTTTGCAAAGCAGTGCTGCTCCGATTAAGTTTCTCCCTTTAAAATGCTTTTGTTCTGTGAGGAAAGACAACCTACGAGCCCCCCCAAGCGCTGCTCTGCCTGCAGTTTCGCCCCAGCTCCAACCCGGTCCCGGTGTGTGGCCGCCCGCGCTTGGCGGCGAACCCGGGCGCGAGGGAGATGCTGCCCCGCGGGGCTGCCCGCCGCCACCGGCGCAGCGAGCGGGATGGGACGGAGGCCGACGGCGGCCCCCACGGCCTCGCGGCTCCCTGCGGCACCCCCGGGCACCGCGTGCTCCCCTGTGTCCCTGGGGAGACTCGTGTTCCCGTGTCGCCATGCCGAGCCTCCCCGGGGACAGCAAGAGGCACCGGCACAAACACGCCCTGTTAATATTTAATGCGCGCTCGCCATGCCGACCTAGGACGTGTTTTCAAACGGTGGCCCGGCGAGGAAGGCTGTGAACGTTTGCAGAGAAAGCAGTATTTTCCTGCAGCTCTTAGTAAAGGCTTAAACTGGAGTTAACTTCTGCCTCGCTCCTCGGGAAATGTGAGCGCCATATGAACGCTGAGCCTTATGGAAAGTCATGAAATCTGAAAGCATGAACCGCTGTTCGCTATTAACGAGTAAAACCCCATTCTTTTTCTCTATAAGGTCCTGATTAATGGACAAAAACCTTCTTCCTTTATTTTTTCTCATTCTTTCTTGCAGTTCCTTCAATTTGAGACAGACAATAAATTATTTACGCAGATCCTACTACATACCAGTTCCTATTTGGAGCTCGACTGAGACGCAGCAACAAATATGGGTATTGCGAAAACCACATTGGGTACAAAGGCTGCACACGGATTGCCACTTATAGTCAACAGCTGGGAGTCATATGGGTCTTTATTAATCAGAATATTAGTGGTTGCCATTTTGTTCCCTTTTTATGATTTTGACAAAATGGTGGCAGAAAAGACAGTGCGTGCTGATAAACGTGCTTTTAAGATGCAGTTAGCCCCGTTTTGAAAGGGCCTGGTACTTTTGTTCCTCTTGTAACTGCCCAGTCTCCTGCAATTAAAAAGAGAGAAATGAATTTAGAGCTGTACCAAAAATGGCACTCCTGAAGTGTATTTTTAGGAGACAATGGGATTAAGCAGGCAGGAAAGTGGAGACAAGAAATTTATGACTGAGCATTGCTTAACAAGATGAAATTTGCTGGGGATTTTCAAATAAGCTCTGCTGAAGCGCAGTAATACCAGGCTCCAACTGCACAAACCTTCCCACGCTTCAATTTTTAAATAATAACTGTCTTGTTATGGAAGGACATGGACAGCACTGGGAGGAAGGATGGGACTGTGGTCAAGTGAGTATGGGATACATGAAAGCCGACTTCTTTTCTGCCAGCTTCAGTCAGTGGTAATTTGCCCTTAGTGTGCCTCAGTTTCCCTATTTGTAAAAAACGCGAAGTATAAGGCTACACACAGGGAACAAGTGGTAGATTCATTCTGGTACACCGAGGCTTTATATATGTATTTTGAAGGCAGATATTATCTAAGTGTATCATGTTATTGCTAGGTTGCAATCTTCGCTCGTGATTTCAACAAAATTCTCTGCGACCTCTCTGAGAAGAGCTACAAAGGTCAAGGCTGTTAGTTTTGGACCATTATTATACTCCTGGTCCAGGAATAAGAACACAAATTACAGATAACAAGAAAAAGTTTGAAAGGTATTCTTTTTTATTATTATTTTTTTTTACAAATGGAGGAAAAAGTAAAAGTGGAGCAATTTCTTGTTAAAAGGACACTTTCGCACACGTGTCAACTAATGATAGTTTTTCCTTTTGTTTTGACTGTTTGCAGCCCTTACTGAGGGAAGACAAAAAGGTGAACATTGCAAACATCCCAAATCCTCTTCTTTGCTATACTTATACTCCTGTGGCTCTAGGCTTAAACATGATCTGCAAATTTTTAATTCAAATGAAAGGTGATGAAAACAAGAGGTGAAAGTGCTTTTCGTTTAGCTCTCCAGGCCCTTCTTTTTATGTCATTGTTTTAATAATTCAGCTGAATTGCTGGGAAAACAGACACTGTTTAAATCAATATAACGGCCTGGTGCGGACACAAGTATGTTAGCTGTAAAGATATTTATTTCAGTGTAGATTTAACAAAAATAAGCAGCAGTGGCATAAGCAAACTTTGTGCCAGTAGCACTGTGTCTGTGTTGGGAAGTGGCGCTGATTTTACCTGAAATGCTTTCTCTGCTGGTTTAATTACTTTGGTGCAGCGACTGCAGGTAGGCAAGGTCTGGGGGTCTAACCCTGAAAAACAAGCAGCAGTAGGATGTAACTTGGCTGTTTTGCCAGGCTGATTCCAAAAGAATTGGGAAGAATTTAGAAAAGGAAGATACTTATCTTCTGAGATAACTAAACATAATAGGTAAAAGTTTCCTTTTAAAATGTAAAATTTAATAGAGATACCATGCTTCAAATTCCTGGTATAAAAATACTTTTTTTTTTTGGCACTCTACGAAGTCTTACTTTTCTAAAACACTCATTAAACAAGTCAATATTTGTATTTATTAAATGATTTATGTTAAAGGAAAAAATATTTCCAGCTTCTGTAAAATAGGACTTTTAAGAATAAAATGTTTTGAACAGAAAACTCAGCCTTTAACAAGCAAATGAATCAGTTCAAAGTTTGGGAATTTCTGTTGCATATGAAAGTATAGTTTATCTTCCTTCTTTTACAATCCTCTTCCTTGATTATATTCTGTTTATTATATCAAAGCAGTCTGGAAGTAACTTTATAAGTGAGGAACAGGAAACACTAGATTTCTTATTACAGATAGAATTTTACCAAGCCTTAGTAAAGTGTAAACCTGGAATATACCATGTACAGGTACACTAAAAAATTATTAGATTTTTTTTTTTCTTTTTGAAGGAGAAGATTTGGCCTGATTATTCCACAGTTTTTCTGTTTTTTAATATATTACTAATGAAGTGAACACACATGGGTAGACTGCATTTTAATGCAAACACACTGAAGGACAGAATTAACGTTGAATGTTCATCGTTAACTGTGCCTATCCTCATTTATATATGCTTAACTCTGCAGCTTTAATATTGCATTAACTTGGTTTTTACAGAGAACGTTTTGCCCTAAGTATAAGAAAAATGTTGATCTTTTATGTTGTCAGCGAGGGCAGATGCAAATCCTTCTACTTTTTATTGAAGAATTAACCATCTCCCTCTGGAGCACAAATGCCAGCATTACTGGTATAATTTTATTTTTAAGTATATGGCCTGTAGTAAGCTGATTGAATGGTATAATACATTATATTCAAATCTGACTGCTTATGCAATTCGTTCTACAATGCCTTTGAAAATATAACATGCTCCAAGATGAATACAAGTTATGCATAAAAAAGCTGTTTGTTACATAGCTCGGAAAATGTGGATTCAATTACTATTATATTTAAGAAAAACAGGAGCCTTTTTGATTACAAAAATATTTTTATTGGGTTTGTAGTAATAATATCAGGTTACAGTGCAACAAATTCCTTTCCAGTAGAAAACTGAACTAAAACAATAACTCTTGAAGGGACAGTGAGTGTTTCAATTAATATTACGTCAATTTACTTTACCATCTGCATGTATTTACTAAGCCAGGCCATCTCGGAAGGCCTGCCCTGGCAATCACCATGTTTACCCTGCTGAAAACGCATCTGAAGATCCTATTTCATTTTCGTGCCGTTAATGATTTTTTTAGAATAAGTCCCATGTGCTGATGATTCCTTCAGGTTTTATTTTTGGAAACGGCATTTTCGTGAGAGGGATTAGGCTAAGAATAACCATTACCTCACCTAATTGTGGTCTCCTCGAGGCTTCTCCGCTGTGTTTGGTGGCGGAGGGCAGGCGGAGCGGCAGCGCCGCGGCTGCCCCAACAGCGCCCGGCAGCGGCTGCTGCTTTATGGTGACTCCCATCGCTCGCATCAGCTGCTCCTGGGACAGTTTCTTCTCTCTTAGACAGAGGTAGCCTTAGAAGAGATACATATGTGGATATGTGACAGGTATCTAAATAATAGTATATAATAACCGCACGGATAAAGCTTGCACTAAGAAGCACAGAAGCCCTAATACCAGCATTTTTAAGGACCTCGAAATCATCCTCTTCATTGCCATCTTACATTTCACTTCCCCTCAAAATGTCAGTGCTTAATGGAAAGGATGTTCTCAACCCTTGGTTGCTATTCCCCTTCCTTATAAATATCTGCCTTCCTATTGGCATGTCAGATTTGGTCCCAGGAATGGATGCAACCTTGCCAGCGCTTCGGGCCAAGCACAACTCCAGTCAGGTGTGGCACTGAGTCTGTGGCAGGGCGGGAAAGGCACTCTTTCCACAGGGATGCTGTTGGAAACTTTAAAATTTGCTGAAATGTGGGGAAAAGTTTGACACTTTCCTGTTTTATTTTTGTAACTCCAAGACAAGACCTATTTAAGTTTCAGTTCTTGAAGTGTTTTCATTGGAAAATTAAAAAGACTCGAAGGGAAGGAAGACGTTTCCTTTGAGTTTTTGCTTCTGTTGAGCACACTAAATGTTTGTCCAGCCTTATGTGAATAATCTCAGCGACAAACCTGACTCTTCCTCTAGAGGGCAAGAAAGCAGACGGCACCGCTCATTTGAGAAGTAACCACAGGGCTACAAGAAAGAAATAGGAAGATTTTTGCTTTCTAGAGACCTGTGCTACCACTGACACTGCTGAGGTGGGAGGGGAGGGTCACATAGGAATGCTGTATTTAGGCTTGCTCAAAACACCTCTATTTTAGCTATCTTCAAACTTCTGTACTTTGCTATTTTATGTGAGAGTCTACAGATTCTACCTAAAGTTGCACAAACAGGAATGAGCTGAAAACTGTGCCCTTGTCCATGTACAGTGTCTTATTTAGGTATACACATGATGTGGATTGGTTGTATGCAAAGGGATTCCACAAGCTTGCACTGGAGGATGATGAAAGCTCAGACTTCTTCAAGACTGCGCTAGGGCTCTGCGACTTTGCACAACCCCCTTTTATGAAGTGTCAATCAAAAGCAAATCTGACCAGCATTTTGATAATCCCACAGCTTGTGCCTGTAGTTCAATATTAGCACAAATTACATGTGCTAGTATGCATGTTAAAACCTTCAGGGCTCAGTAGATCTAAACCTGAGCCAGTTCTTTGAAGAGAGAAGCTGCACAGCCGGGCGACGGCTCTGGCCTTCAGCTAGCTGTGTATTTCTGTGCCAATAAAACAATAAGTGGCAAAGTTTTAAAGTGTTGGTTCGAGGAAATGCAGTGGGAATTTTGCTACTGACTCAAATCTGTGTAGTTCTTCAGGATAAAGAGTTCATTCCTATATTTTTCAAAAGATTTTCTCAGTTAAATAGATCTCTATAGAAAGACAGTGAATAGTTTAAAGATCTCTAAAAGAGAGAATGAATAGGACCAAATTCTTATCCTACCCGGTCATCCTTGGCAAGGTAGGAATGCAACAGAAGAAAAATTCTATGAAATGTTCTGTTTAAAAGATTCTTTAAAGAGCCTGCCCTGCATGGCAGGTGACGGTGGCCACCTAGCACACTGTGAAAAGGACAGAGAAAGAAAACCACAACCTTGAAGCCAGCATAGTTAAACATGTGAAAATTAGGAGATAATGGAATTACGTCTGTCTGAGCATTTTAATTCTGTGCCCTGGTGAGTGCTGACATGAATGATGCGCTGTTTTGCCCAGAAGCTCTGCTTCACTCAGTCCTTGGGGTGATGGTGCTGCTCAGGGCTTGGGCATGCTGCACTCCAGCCTCTCAGGACAGGGCACTTAGTGCCCTGCCCTTACAAGCAGAGCCATTGAGCAGTTTTAATAATAAATACTGGCTCATAATTGTTTGCTTTTAAATCATAAACAATTTCTCTTAAGATTGAAAGTAGAAAGTCAGAATTGTAAGAAAAATATGAAGTTAAAAAATGAGAATGCTTGTCCGGCACCAAAGACCTGACATATCACTTTTATTTGGCTCTTTTTTGTTTACTAGGCCTTTTGGAAGCACTTTTTAATCATACCTTTAATGCACATATACATGGAAATGTAAATAAGAATCCAGCCTAGTAAACAAGAGAGCGTATTCAAAATGAGCAGTGTACATTTCTAGTGTTGTTTCCAAACGGGAAAACTGACCTCAGGCTTCGGGGGTGTGAATACCATAAACTCCTTTCAGAGCAGTGTTAGCATATTCTAAACCGCTCTCCAAGATCACGTCCCCTCCTTGGCTCCTTGGGTCAAGGTCTCAAGGTGCACTAATCCATGTGAACACTTCAAGGGATGTGGTCCCCTAGGTGTAGATCAAACAGCGCTTTCCCCACACGGAGAATTAAACCAACACATGAGGGTGCCTTATCAAACTGTGTTTGATAATGAAAGCTTCAAAAACATAGGTGGGTCAAAATGTCAGTGTCTTTCTTTTGGTCTGCTCCAGTTTTGTATTGCCATACAAATTATAGAGGAAAAGGCATTATAGAGGAAAAGGCTCAGAATCTGAGACTTCTGTTATTTCCCTTGGGAACTATTTTATTGTTGGCAAGAATTTCTATGTGTGTGTATATTTATATACATATATAGATATATATTTTTTTTTTGCTTGATGTCTTGTAATTTTTCCAAGTGTTGTAACTTGAAACAATACCCATCCTTCCATCCTATTATCTTACCAGTGTCCTAATTTTTACCTCATAAACTGCTATCAATATGTTTGTGGATAGTCTTGGAAGACTGGAATGTCTCTTTTATTGATTTTTAGTTTACTAACATCTAAAAATCAGTACAGTTCTTCCAGACATTCTGTCACCATAGGGCTAGTTTAAGTCTCAGCTCTAATCATACTATGATCTGAGCATGTGTGCTCAGAAAATTATAAAATAAATGTGCATTTTTTAAAGTGACTTGTTCAAAAAAACTGGTGTCCATTATGCAAAAACTGGTGTCTATTATTGCATGGTACTGGATAGACCATGAAGCTGCTCTGCAGAATGTGAAAAGCATGTAAACAATCAGAAAAGGGAATTTGAAAATGAAGGGAAGTGAGCAAAGAATACCAGCTGATGAATAAAACATTTCCCAAAGTTCAGAAAAGTCAGCTGCTCAATGTTAAAGTGGTTGCCAGGCAACTCATCTTTTTAAAACAAGTACTTCTGTGGCAGATAACTCATAAAGACATTGAAATGGCAAAATTAACTGCTCTTGAACAATTTCTTCGATACATTAGGTACAAACAGGCTTTCATTCATCATCAGGCGTGCATATCTTCTTGTTATAACTTTTTTTCCTTGAACAAATACATGTGCTTTGTCCAAAGCTCTGAAATTTTAACTCTTTCTTTTCATCTCATTCCCCGTGAGGGAACAGCTAGAGATCTCTGACATTAAATCTCGATATTGATATACATCTAGTTTTGATGAAATAAGGAGCTCATTCTATATACTAAAGATGTGAAAAATTGGCTCACTTGTTTGGTGGGGTTACAGCATTCACATGTAAAGGAGAACATTGTACCATCCACCAAATACTTGCTACAAGATCCAACTTGAGTGGCAGATTCAGGAGATTCTACTACTGGATTGTAAAAAGAGTTCAGGAAGAACTTAAGCGTCTCTCGATAGTTTTCACTATGGAGAAGAGGATAGAACAATAACTGGAGGGGAACAGTGATCATATGGAATAATTTATTTGACTGTTTTCCTTGCCAAATTTGAACTGAGCAAATTTGTGGGCTTTTCTTTCTCTTTTTTTTTTTTTTTTACTATTATTATTCATGATTGCTCAATGAGCACTTTACTGAAATGCTGGGCACGAAGGATGTTTGGAAGCTGATCGTAATGCCTGGATTTTCAGCACTTTGCTACTTGCTATTTATCATTTGTAAGTGATCACCCTGCAT
Organism: Crypturellus undulatus; assembly: GCA_013389825.1. Taxonomy (NCBI): domain Eukaryota; kingdom Metazoa; phylum Chordata; class Aves; order Tinamiformes; family Tinamidae; genus Crypturellus; species Crypturellus undulatus. The sequence goes on along the minus strand of VWPW01003900.1, from coordinate 283,680 downwards.
AGTAAGATACTCCTGCTTCCAGATTGGGTGACTGCGAGTTTTACAGAAGAGAGAAGGAAGACCAGAAAAGTTTTCAAGGACTGCCACAAGATTATTGTTTTTTATTGAGTGCAACCAAAATATCTCTTTACTGGAGTAGAGAGCAAGTAATAAAATTGTCCTTTCTGATTTCAGACAAAATCTATAACATTTCAAAACCTGTTTGGCAAGCCTTACGAATTCTTTCTGGAGTGTCAGCCCAGCTCTGGGATTGAATGCCACTTGGGAAATGCACGGAATAACTCACTTCTCCAGCAGCCCAACACGGAGAAACAGAGCAAAGTCATGCTCCTTCCCTGGTTGTTTGATTGCTGCCAGCAAATGAAAAATCCTGAGAGCCTGAACGTGCCATTGTCCTCCTGAGGTCACTTCTAGTGGTGATTCAGCCATAACTATGGTTCCCACCACCAAATTCAGTAGGAACAGAAATCACCAGAATGACTGAGCAAAATACATTTTCTAAAAAACAAAACCCAAGAAACCCACCCCTACAACGAAGTCAAATTAAAGCTGTGCTTATTCAGCTACAAATTAAAGCTGTGGTGAGGCTTTTTGTCAGTAGCTCACAGCCAGTCCTTTAATGTGCTGCTGGTTGATTGATGTTCAGAGAATGACTTCTCACTCCGTAGCCTCTTGTGCTGCACTGACACTACGTGTCGTACCCTCGCGTCAGCCTCGGAGCGGTGTCTGTAGGACTAACACTGTCTTTCGAGTGGAAAGCAGGCCCCTAGCTTGCTCTCAGGGCAGAGCTTTGTTATCTGAGCTTGGTTAGGGCAGAGTTTTACTAAAAATAAGTTCTGGAAAGAGATCAGCTTGCAAGTTTGGTAGTATTTTAATGTATTATTCTTTCTGTGTTGGTGGTAAAAAATTGTAGTGATTTTTAAGGCCTGTTGGCCTTATGCAGTCATACAACCCCACTGAAGTAAAGCAAATTAATTACATGGGAAAAACAGATACAAGTTCAGCTCTTGCTTACATGGCAGCCTATTAAACAAGCATTTCTCACTGGGTTTTGCTCACTCCTTAGCTGACTTTTTAAACTTCAGCTGTTTCTACTTCCCTGATCAAAATAACCTTAGTGGCCCTGAGGATGAACAAGGTGAGTGAGACACAAGGGTGTCAGTATAAGAGTTTAAATAGTGCCACAGAGGTTAGAGCTACTAGTGCAAAAAAAGAGCTTTGCCCCAACATACTGCTGTTGTGGCAGCTTGTCTGGCTGTGGTCTTTGCTGTAGTGTGATGTCCCATGAAATGCAGTGCTAAGAACGTAGTCAAAGTCAAGGTGTCTGCTTCATACTGCCTCGATCAGCTGGGCTCCCGGCGTGTTAGCACACTGGTCATAGCACCACTTTAATATACAGCTATAGACCCTTTCTTTCTTCCAATGTATATTGATATGTGTGTGTGTGTAATTAATGTGTATAGTTACTTATGTTGCTTGACATAAACTATTATTTTTATTTGCAATGGATGTGTTGCAAGGCTTTAGAAGCACAAGTAGTTAAGAAGTCTACTTAGGTATTCAAAATGCCCCAAATGTGAAACTTCAGCCCAGGAGAGCGGTGCTGAGGGAGCTGCCTCCTTTCATTCAGTTCCTGGGGTTAGGCCAGCAGCATCTGTACAAATCAATAAGGCTTATGAAGATGAAATAAACTTTAAGAAGGAAGCATTGACAGCTACTATTCCACAAAGCCACTCTTGATGAGTTGGAGCTCGTCCACACCGAATCCAGGGGAAGTTTCACCGCTTGCTTGAACAGGCGTAGGCCACTGTTAGATTTTTTCAGGATTCCGGGAAAAGTTTTCCAAAATCCAGTCTCCTGATACGCATGAGGTGGTTTGTGTCCAAAATGTGTCTGGGAATAACAGTGTTGGGACGTGCTGAGGCGGTGTGTTTGACTGCTCCTTCTCCCTGCATTTTGCTAATGTTGTTGATGAAGCAGAGTTCTGAGGGTTTTTTTTTTCTCTATTTTCTTCCCCTTCACTGACCTGTCAGAGTCATTAAGTGAAGCACAAAACCTTGCTGGTCTTGCATGTGGAATGTAAATGTGCAGGTGTTGCTGTCACTGACTCAGAGTTCGTCATATATGTTAGTAGAACAAACTTTTAATGTGCACAGAAAACACGCATTACAGTGCGTCTAGTATTGGAAAATGGCTTCGGTAGAAAGGAAGTCAGAGCTGAAATATCGGGGAAAATAAGGGACCCTGCTCTAAGAAGTGTGCCTAAAAAATCTAGTTAAACACAAATCTTTTTTTACAGAGCAAATCAGGTCAGATGATTTTGAAGATTTTCCCCATCTATTTAAAGTGGCCAACAAAGTATGCTTGCCAAGCCCAAGCATTAAAGAATGCATCAAGCTCCAAACAAAGATGAATACAATAAATAAATATAGATTTTGAGAAAGTAATTTTAGCTCTTTTTTATATGCTCTCTCCTTTCGTCTGCTTTATCATTCATTCTTGCTAGATTTTTTTTCTGCAGTGGTAAGGGTTAGAAACTGAGAAACTGAAGTTTTTGCATAATTACATGATTCTAAGAGGGGAACTTCTAAGAAAAATGAGCAGGCAGACTGACAACATGAGGCTGTGCTGTCAGTTTCTGAGCATGACCTCTAGTCTTGGTCAAACACAGGAATATAAAAACAGCGTTTTATTATTATGCACTAATATTTTTGATTAAATTGTGCCATGGAAGAAATGTGCCACAACCTACACTTTGGAACTGTCTTCAAAACATTCACTGTCATGTGGTTTGCAAGACTCCTTTATGGTCTCTAGAATTTACAGCAAAAAGTCATGTAAAATACATCCTTTGATTAGATCTACATTAGTTTTATTTTTTTATGTCAAATTATGTTAAAATGGAAATAATGATTAATTTTGCTATAGGAAATTTCATCAAGTTATAATAATTTTGGCCTTATCTCTTTGAGCTGCATGTTTCTCCTATTGCTTTAAAACTAATTTAGGCCACATTATATACAAAATTAAATCTTACTTTTATAGCTACACCCTTGGGGTTCAATGAAAAGGCTTTATGAGCTAGAAATTAAAAGTACTGGTTGAAAATACTATTACATTATACAAGCTATTATTAAGGCAATTTACAAAGTTGGTATTAAAACTATGCACATTTTTCATTGTTAGCACCCATATATTCAGCAAGCCCATGGGACCATTTGATATATAATTTGGCAAATAAAATCAACTGAAAGGTAAACAGTAAGTCCACAGCATTTCTTAATAGGGAAAACTGCACTATAATAATTGCAAGTCTGATTTTGCCCAAGATGGTTATGAACTTGAGATACATACCTTATTTGTTACACGTAAAAATAAATCTGAAACTACATATTCCACACAAATTTGAGGACAGAGTTATGAGTTTGCCTTCTTATAAAGAAGACAAATATTTTATATGACATGAAATCTAATTCAGCCTGTTTCATTTTGCATATTAAACATGTAGTTTCTCTTCACAATTGATCTTTGGCTCCTATGCACATATTTCCACAGTTTGGAGGCTAGATAATTGCTCGTTTTCACTTGGACCCCAGGTAACATAATGCATGGTTTAATGCTTCGGTGTTTTTGAACAGTGGTTTAAAAAATCTTGCAATATGTTTCATGACAACTATAATAAAAAGTAATGGTCAAGGAAGCTTAGAACACCCAGCTATGAAACAGGGAGAATTATCAAAATTTTGCCCTGGATAATAATACTGAGCAAGAAACACATGAGCATGCAGTTGGCCTTTAGTTTATATATTTACATGTTCCATATTACAGCATCCTAGTTCCTGTGTTGAGATGGGGCCTGCTGGCCTGTGGCAAGGGAGAAGGTGTCGTCGTCTTCTCTAAAAGGGAAACGTGCTGCGTGGCCAAGAGGCTGTGCCAAGAGGCAGCAGCACCACATGGTGTCACTCAGTGTTGGGAAGACTGAGAGGCACGTGTGGGTGCAGCGGCATCGCCGCGTGGAGCTCAGTGCTCCACGGTGGCGGAGCTAACGCATCATTTCTTGCATAGGAGTGTGAAAAAAACCCACAGGAGTTGCTCTTCCCAAAGCCTGTCCTTACGGTGGCAGGGTAAGTGTCGCACTGTGCAACTGAGGCAATAACCTCTGCTGCAGTGCTGAGAAAAAGAGATTTTGGCCCTTGCAGTGAGGCTGGGGCAGGGGGTTGCCGGCCAGCTGGGTGCTGCTGGGCCAGCCTATGGGGCGCAGGGAAACCTGAAAGCCCCGAGGTGATTTAAGTGATATCGCACTGACCTCTAAACAAATAACCATAATACGCGAGGTCAGCAAATTCACGCTTTCTTCATCTTATAGGAACTATTTGACAATAAACAAGGTTTTCTGTACCTGCCTGAATCTCTGCTCACTGCCCAACTTTATTCTGGTTGCTGACTATGAGGACATGATTTATAGAAATTAAAGTGGCTCGGTGAAAAAGGAATAAAAGTGATACCATATTTAATTTTGGCAGTGACTCCATTATCCTCCTAGTGTTCCCTCAAAAAAAAAAATAGATGTCTCTTTGAATAGTACAGGATAATGCAAAAATTTCTATCGCTAGATATTCATATTTTATGGCCTTGGAGAGAGTTGATTTATAATTAATTTGATTTTGTATAAAGTAATTCAATTTTACATTTCCTACAATCATTTATTAAATACTGTAAAAAGATAATAAATAGAGCGCAGAGGGAATGGAAGAAATTATTTGTACTCAGAGGTATCAAGCATGTTTAACATGTTTGTAGAGGGAGCGCAAAAAAATTACATTATGTAATACATCAATCAAGCCACAGAGATTACATTTCAAAGCCTTTTCTATATTGAACAAATGGGGCTTGATTTTTAGTCTTTTAGAAGAATCTGAACTTGTAATATGATAAATGTATAAATAATGCATTTTATTTTTGTTGTTGTTGTTATGGTCTGAGGATCAAAGCACTAAATTAGATGGCTGAATTAAATATACCCCCCCTCCCAGGAATTAATAATTGCCAAAGCAATTTCTGTTTATATGTCTGTTCAGATTTAAATAGCTGAAATAATTAAGAAAATATTTGAAATTAAGAAAACAACTTACGGTGCACAAAAATACATGGATTTACAGAGTAACAGTTCATAGGACCGTGTGCTAGAGTTTCCTGATTAAAATAGCAAGAATTATCTCCTAATACCTTTTAGCAGTGAATTGCACCTCTTAGGGGCTAAGGGGGCATGAAAGGATGGTAAAAACTTTTTATATCAGACAACTTCTTTCAAAGTAATGTCCATGCAGTATTAGTTACGGCATTCTTGTTAAAAAGTTCCTTGCTGGATGATCACTCTGTTCTAAAAAAGGATCCATTTCAAAGATATCATTTTTGTCAATATGTTTTATTGCCATAGTATACTATATTTGACATATGTAAACATCAAATGATGGGATAGTACAGGCCAAAGCATGTAACCTTTCTCCTTTTTCAAAGTCTTGATTTTAACATTTTGAATTATGCTGTACTAATTTGTTACTTTTGAAGCTTGTCTGACACTCACCTATTTGGAATTGATAGGAAGAGTGTTATGTTGAACTGTTTCCTGCAGTGCAGGGATATATTTTTGAAATCTAATCACAAGGAGCTCTTTAATACAAGAGAAACAATATCTAGTTATTGCTGATTCCTTACAAAATAGATATAAGCAGCCCGGGTAATTCCATATACAGAAGCAAGAACAGTTTAAATTTCAATTCTCCTATGTCGTAACTCTTACACTTAAAAATGTGGTATAAATCTATTACAACAATAAATATGTTCTTCTGTGGTTAAAAATCTCCAATTAATAATGCATTTGGTAATAATTATTTTTTTAAGTTGTTATTTAATGCAAAGAGTAAAGTAAAGAAAGAACACAATTTTCAAAACATGTCTAAGCAGAATTTCCTAAATCCTTGATATTTATTATTCCGCTTTCTGAAGGTCACATTATTTTTCATTCACTTTAATAATTCACTAGGTGTGCTAAATGTTTACTTCATGTCTGAATGACAACCAGTCTTGTCTTAATTAAATATATCTCCTGACATTGTTTTACCATATCAGTGAATTCAAATCAGTTAGTAAAATGTTAAGCAAATCAAATTTGTAGTCTCTCCCTAGTCTGAATATCCACTTGTCTAGTTTCTTCCCACCTGCTGTCATGTGTTAATTTTTTTAAAGCATCATCTATTTGCAAAAAAAAGAAAGAAATTGGTATTGTCTTGTGTTGTTTCATCCTTAAAGTGAAACCATTTGCAAGAAAATTATGGGTCCCTAGTGTTGAACTTCTTTGCATATTAATTTTGTTAGCCTTACCTCCTGTGGTCTTTAGTTCTGGAAGGCCTATTAGATAATACACAAGATAAATTTTCCCTTGTATCTTAGAGCGAGTAGGGAAAAAAACATTCTTTTTTTCTTAAAACTTAAATTTGTACTATTAGTATTAGCATTTATATTTTATGCCTTTTTTATTAGCAAAGATTAATTTAATCAAGTGCAATAAAATAGTCCATATTGGTTAAATTTATTTAATTTAAATTATGTGCGAAATGCATATCTATGTTAATTATCTCAAAAAACAGGATAAGAAAGGGATCTTGCCCACATTGTGTCCAATGTAATGTAACAATGGACTTTGGTGGATATTTTATATTATATTTTATCTGAAATAAAACATATGGGTATGGGTTGTCTCCAGCGAGCTTAGGTACTTAGATGCCTGGTGGGCTTTACAAGAGTGTGGGCAGAGAGGGCTCTTCTCTGCCCCATGGCAGGGGATGCCCTGGCATTTTGTTGCATCTTTCTCAGCACCTGCAACTACAGCTCCCAAACTCTTGTCCTTTGGAAGTACAAGTCTCAGTGTTAGGACTAGAAGTAATTTAAGTACACATTAAAAGCAAGTTAAATGGTATGAAGGAGGTTAGCAACTCCATTTTAGAGTGTTCCTCTCTCTGCTCTAAAAAATAAACCCGTGGTTTCTGCTAAGAAAGGGCTGGTGTGATACAGACTCCCCAGCCAGTGACAGGTTAACTTTCCCAAACTACTTGAACTTGCTAGCTGTCCGCAGACAAATATCAGCAACTTCTTCTCATAACAAAGGAAGAGTGGAAAGCCCTAAGTTCTTGATAGACAACTTGTTTTTTAGTTAGGATTTTCCCCCAAACATCCTGCTTTTAAAACAATAGAAATGTTAACATTTCTCAAAACTTTATAGCTGATCAGAGACCAGACAATTTGTTTCAAGCTCTCCAGCTCATACTCTGGAAACAAAGCAAGAACTTCTTTAGGCTAAATGACACTATTATTTATTGACATCGCCCATTGTTTAAAATGGCACACCAGCTCCTAATCCTAAACAAACCCACACTTGTGTTTTAGCTCCTACTCTGGGAGTGTAGAGGAAAAAAAAAGAGAACCCCCTAAGCGTTTTTATAGTTGCTGACATCACTGATTTACAACTGCATTTGTAACTAGTTATCAAAAATGTTTCTTTGTTATTATCAGACATTTCTAAGTATGTTTTGTTTTGAAATGAAAACCCTGAAGATATTGCAAAAGCATTTTTTTTCTGATGGGATTTTATTTCATTAAAACAATTTAAAATCAAAAACCTCATGAGGGCATTCTCTGTTACTGAGAACAAGTAAAGTACTGTCCCTGGTTTTTGCATTATCCGTGAGGCTTTCTGCAAAAAAAAAAAAAGACTTCTTTTACTTCTTTTTAACAGTGCTAATCCTCACCTGGATCACACAGGCACGGAGAGGCAATGTGTTGAAACAGAATCCACACTAGACCCACAAAACTTGTTTTGGTCATTTTCTTCAAAGAAAAAAATAAGTCTCAAAACTTATCCCTTGCATTGAGAGTGATTTAGACAAAGAACACAGTACATGTCACTGTCCAAATATAATGGCTGCACCTAATTTAACTGTGGGATTATCAACATTAAGATATTAAGATGAAGTAAAATAAACTAGACGAAGAGGTTCAGAAGTGTTTAAATTGTTCTAGATAATGATCTGAATGCATGCACAAAGACATATGTCTTTTTTTTTATTACTACTTGGTCATGGAATAATTAATGGAAATAAATACATAAGCCATCAGTAATTAACACAGACAAGGTCTACCCTGTTTCCTTGGGCACTTCTTTTAACTTCGCTTACTTGATCTGTTTAGTCCAGAGAAAGACACCTGAGATGTCAGTTTTGAATGAGGCCTTCAGGCACAATCTGGCTACTGGTAGATCTACCAGTATTTCAGTCTATTGAAATTCCTGCTTTAGGGCTAGAAACAGAATCTATCAATACAAATAGGGTTTCCAGTGCCCATTCTTTCATCGGAGCACAAGCATCTTTTGCAGATACTTGATCCCTGTCGGAGGACACTTGCCATAATTTTCAATCTCTGCTACTGCTTTTGCATATGCTTTGGTATATTGGTGCAAGGAGGAGGAGATGCTGCTTATGGATTTTATTGCAGATTCTGCTAGAGAAGTGACAGCCTCGAGGAATGGAAGAGAGAGAGAGCAGTCAGCTTCCCTGCGGGACAAGAAAAGAGAAAGGCCTGGTAGTGTATTTGGAGAAGCAGGATGGAAAGAAGAATGAAAGGGTTATAGAGGGAATAGAAAGAAAAGCAAAAAATGAGCAACGATGAATGTTTTTTGCCTTCTACCAGAGAGAAACATTCACAGTGACAACAATTAAAATCCATTACTTTCTTAAAACTATTTTTCCATACACACAATTGTGTCAGTTGCCGAAAGGATGAGGAAGAAACAGCAGGCTGTATATTTTTGGGTGTAAATGAAAAGGTGGGACTTGAGATTTGTGAATGGGAGAATGACTTGTTTTTGTCTTGTTATTGGATAGAATTGGCACGTGAGGGCAGAAGTGGTAATCTGCATGGACTTCAATGACCTAATACAAACTATTTCTATTGAGTGTAATAGTTTTCATCAATGCTAAAAGTAGGGAGGCTTATTCTATACTGAAAGAAAAGTCTATTCGATGCAGTACATAGGAATCAACATACTCCACTGACCATAACCGTAATGATTTCTTACCCTAAAAGAGGAAAATACCATATCATGAAATTTTATTAAGCCCTGAGTAGAACACAGGTCTCTGGATTTAAATCTGATGAGAAGGGAACAGAAATTGCCTTCAAAATCTTTTGAGATACGCTGTAAATGTGATGTGACAGTGGTCTTGTGAAAACTCATTATATTGCACACTGAGTATGTGAAGGACCTAATGCTGCGTGATCGTGACAGCCCTGTGATTAAGGACTGATGATACCTGGTGACTTAGCCTGCTTCTACCTGGCCACTCGGTGCTGCTCTGCTGATGAATCAGAAAGCGACTTCAGTGCTTTTGCTGATGAAATTGCAATGCCAAATGGCCTTCATGTAAATGAAGCCTCATAACACATTTGTCTAAGCAAGGGCAGGTACAGATGTTGGGGATGCTGCCTTGAACGCTGCACAGTATCAGTCGTGTTCCAGTTCTGTCAGGGTACCATGGCTGCGTTTAAAAGTCTTTGAGTGTTTTCTTGATCGGGGAAAAAAATCTTGATCTTGAAGAAATTATGTAGAAGACATCAGCTGTATTTCATTTCTTCCCCTTTTTTTTGTCTAGTATTTTATAATTTCAATACAGAAGTGTTTTTCCTTAATGTTGCCATAAAGCTTTGCTTTTCAGCAATTAAGGACTAGTTTTATTTTGTATTTTATACAAGTTACTGTTATCACTTTACATCTTCATCTGTCAATCTTATTGTTTGTTTCTGTGAAAACTCCACTAATTTCTTCAGTGATGATTTTTTTCAGGTCATAAATAAACAAGAAACAGTCTTCTCAAAAATAGATCTTCATGATTCTTTCCTCCATTTTCAAACATATCTTGTCTTGGCAACCAAAGCAAATCCTTGTTTATTCAGCAGTTCATCTCTGTCATTATTTACCAGTCATAGTGCTCAATATTGTACTAATATTTCCCCAGGTCTTTAAATCAGTTGGGCCACAAATTCCTCCTGTTGATCCACTGTTGGTCTTTAAAGCTCCTTGTCATGTTTATTTGGCACAATTTCTATTCTGTGTTCTTTTTTGTTGTTGTCTAAGTCACATATTTTAGATTTTTTCAATACAGTTTTCATCCTTGATCTGGATTAGTTTTCAGAAGGATCAAGAAAATAAGGTATCCCTTCTTTTATGTCCCTGAAGTTATATAAATGACCTCAGTAAGTGATAACTTTGATCTGAATCTGTTCCTGCTTTTCAATTTCTTGAAACTTCCTTACTTTCCATCCTCAGTAGGTGTGTCAGCATTCTTCAATCTACCTATTAGTGCATCTAGGGTCTGAAAATGAATCTTTTTCCTTTTTTAACTGCTTTCTCCTAAAACATTTGACAAAGACTTTTTTTTTGTCATCTGCAGACATCGTAGCTTCCAAATTTAATCATTTTGCTGATCCCAATTTTCTTCAATAATTCTTCTTACTTCCTTAGGAAATGTAAATCTGCTGCAACATCTGTTAGCCATCCTTGTTTATTAATAATTAGGCATGAATATAATTATAAATTCTTTTAATAATTTACCTTTACCACCTCTGAGAGGCCCATAACGGATCTCTTGTTTAAACATTTCAGATCTTTGTCTTACATTATTTTCATGTATTATTTTCAACGTGTTGACCACATTGTTGATTCAAGCAAATTCTCATCCTCAGCTCTTGCCAGGAATTTATCTCTGAATGTGTTATCTCTTCTAATTGGACATCTGGGAGATAACAGATTGCTGGAAGCTCTAGCCCTGTGGCTCCTCCATTCATAGCTTCTTGGCCCTTGACTAAATTAAAGCTGCGCAGAGCTGCCTGATTTAAGAACTCGGAATATTAAGACCAGCAAAGGATGGGATATAGTGGAGCTATGTACTGCTACACTCTCTACATACCCTGTTTTGATCAGGATCCAAGTAGTAACATTCACTTCTCTCTTTGGCTACTTTTGCCAAATTAATGCTACTGAAGAGACCCTAAGCACAGAGGGATCTCCAGACATTTAGTGGCTATTTTGACTGACTGTGTAGTGGAAAATGGGATTAGCAGACCAGAAATTTCGTCCTCTTCAGGAAGTGAACAGATGTGCTCGTCCAGCTTCAGCTGTGCTGGTGGAAGATATTAGTAACCAGAGCTTGTCTCTGGGTGGTTATCAGCAATCCCAAATCCCTCCCAGTCTGCGAGTTGGGTTGCTCATACAAGCTTCCTTAAGCTATTTTCCTCAAAATGCGCTGGATTAGCCATGACTCTCTGTTTATTTAAACTAACCTGGCCTCTCTGGACTGCAGTACGTTAGGGAGTGCTCCCATAACCAGCTCTGGCAGCTGATCAGGAGGGGCAGTGCAGAGCCACGGGCAACAATCTGACTGCGGCTGCAAAATACATGCCTGGCGATTCCCCAAATTCTACTAGATACACATTTTCTCTCCTTCCTATCCCCGTGGTAATTCCAGTTCCATTTACTCTTCTAATTTCTGCACTTTAGACTATTCTGCTTTTGACAGCAGTACTTTGTTTATTTCAAAAGCTTTCATTTTCCTAACGGCTGTACACAGTAATGATCTGGCTAGCAAGAGAAAAAGGGGGCTTATAAGCGTGCACTTATACTCACCCTGCTTGTCTCTGTCTAATAAAATTTTATTATTTACTACTCCTCTCTGGTAAATGACCAGATTCTACCAGTGTCCCACGACTTTCTATTCTGTTCTGCAGAAAAAAAATACTTATCTGCTCAGTAAAATATACGGAGAAAAACTGCCTCTGCCCCATGGTGCTTCTGCTCAAATGAAAGAAAACACAGATGTACTGGACACAGCGAGGAAGAAATCTTTTGCTGGAATAAAAAGACACCAGAAAAAAAAAACAGTATTAACTTACACTACTTGGAGATCTGCCATTTTTAACGCAGATAATATTTTTTATTTTTGCGATGCAGACTGGTATTGACAACATCAGTATTCTGAGTTCAGATTAGTCTACAATTTTCAAGCCAAGTGATATGTTTCCATAACTGGAAATTATCACAGTATTGTACTTTTTCAATCTTCCTCTTTTGAAAAAAAAAAAAAGTGAAAACTAAACCCAAATAACATTTTTTTTGTTGTTTTGAAACTGTTGTTTTTCAGATTGGAGATTTTTATCAAAAAAGGGAAAATGAGCAAATTTTTGATTGCTTTAGGGATTTCAGAAAACATAGACTTCATGCTCTGCAGCTTTTCAGGGCAAAATCAGAGAGAATGGAAATATTGCACTGGAAGAGGGAGCCAGGTCCAGATGCACATGACAGCCTTAAAAGAGTCAAGGAAATTGAGGGCAGCTGAAGAGAAAGGTGCAGTGGGATTTATTGGCATCAAAAAAAGTCACAGGCTTGGAGAATTTTGGCCTGAATACTATTTACTGTGTGTTTAATCACAGAGGCTTTGGAGGGAGCCAAATCTGTCTGTAGAAAACAGAGCTGAAAAAAGTAGTGCTATGGTTTTTTTTAATGGGTGAGAAGCCAGCCAAAGGCGGGAGGACGACTGGAAAATCAAAACAGATTTTGGAGGAGGGAGCAAAGCAGAAGAGCCCAGTTTAGTTTCAATCAGTATGGAATCAGTTGAGTTTTAATCAGCATGGAAACGCTAAACGTTTGACAGCATCAGTCCTTTTTTTTGGCACGTGCAAGGGATAATTCTGCACTCTTTACCCAGATCAGCCTTTGTGTGAAAAACATGGTTTAGAGGTGACAGCTCACTTGAAAGCTAGTTTTCACAGGGAAAGCTAAGTTTCAGGTTTATAAACCTAATGCATGAAGAAAGTAAAAAAAACAAAACAAAACAAAACAAAAAAAAAACCCAAGAAACACCCCGTCTTGCTTCTCTGTGGTGCTGGGCAGTGCTAGGAGCGGTTGTGCTGCGGGAGGGGACCCCAGCGCAGCAGCCCCTGAGCAGGGCAGCTGCAGCCCATAGCGTGTTTGTTTAGCTGGGCCGGGGCAGAGCACGCGGAGGGGCTGCTGATGGGGAACAGGCCCGGGATGACGGCAGGCTCTGGAAATGGGTGCCTTTTCCTCCTCTCCACACCCCCATGGGGCACTTTGTGCTGACTGCCACCACCCGGTGCTGCTAACGCCTGCAGGTATGAAAGCCACCACCTGCCCTCAGCCACGTCTGATTTAATACCATGGAGAGGGTTGATTTGGTTGGGCAAAGTTTGTCAAGGCCCTGCACCTGTGGTGGCTGGCAAAGTGCAATTCAGTAGATGGCAGGCAGGTGAGGCCACCTTCGAGCTGCCTCCCATGGAGACTCCTCACCTTCCTGGGCCGTGTAGTGTTCTGAGGGACTCACGTGCTGCAGGACCACGTGCAAGGTTTGTCTGGCTCTGTTTTCTTTTCTGCTTTGTTTTTGTGTGCTCTGGGCCTGGTGGAGATGGCAGAGCCCTTGGGGAGCCTGCTCCCATGTGTTGGGCTCTGGCTCCATGTGCTGCTGGTTTATCCTTAGACTTTCCCCAGGAGGAAGGAATGTGTTGGTTGCGTGCTGCTTCTATTTTAAGTTGGAAGAAGAAGAAAACACAGTTCTTAACTTAGTATTAGTGTAAGAAACACTTCTCTTTTGCTGTGATGGATCTGACCTCTATGGAATCTTATTGCTGAGAAGATAAAGGAATATAAAGAAAATAAGCAGTTCTATTAAAAAATGCTTTATGTATTTTTATATATATATATATTTTTCCTGTATAGTGTAAGCTGTAGCATGTGGAAAGCTACACGATAAGTTTTCTGTAATACATCATGGAGTATAATAGTCTCCTAAGTGAACCAGGTCACAGCGTGCTTAGGTGGTGGTCACTGTGTGGCTGATAGTTGAGAATTGCAGCATGTTTTGTGAATGCATTAAATAACAAGTTGGTTCATGCTGCCGATGCTGGGAGGAGGTTTGAGCCTGGTTTTATCCTAAGCTGATGAGAATGGAGCTAACTTTGCCTGCTGTGGCCCAACAGTTTTTCCCCTTTTAGAGGGCTGAGCTAGAAGCCAAACGGTGGAGGGAGCAAAGCTGCAAAGGAAGGGCCTGTAAGTTAAACCAAGGATGCTGTGGGATTCCTGAGGTCTTTGAAAATGACCTTGGGGGGAGAAATCCCATTATCAAGCTAAATAAAGGAGAGAATAGCTAGAAAATTTGGAGAAATTTCAGTACTTATTGTAACAGATGACTGGTTCTGGGGTTGTTGCAGTTGATAATGCCACTAGAAGCCTTCAGTGCTTTGAGTGGACAAGCAACTTAAAAGCACAGGTTGGAATATGGAGGTAAAGGAACAAACTGTACTTGAAATTCAGGTAATCCTCTCTTTTAAAAAATTAGAAAAGTAAGTAAGTTGCATAAAGCATCATGTCTATTTTTTTCCTCTGCCTTGTTTCAGTGGTTTTACAGTTAGTGTTTAGTTCTTTCCTTTCATGTTGTCTAAGAAACCCACATAAATGAGGGTGGGGAGTGGGGGGACAAAGGACAGAATTGCTCAAAAAACTTGCTGAGCCCTTCTCTGTGTCTGTATTTCCACTGATTTTTTTAAACTGAGACTGCTCATGGCAGCAAAACTGAATAAATATTTACATAAATGTTGGTAAGCCTGGGCCTCAGGCTCTTCCTCTGTGATGAGCTCCTTGTGGTTGGCCCTAGCAGTTGCAGAATGGTACCATTAAGTTTCTCCATTCAGGAAAGTCAGACTGGATGGACTTAAACAGGAGGAGGACAGCTACAAGCCACCCTTCCCCATTTCTTTAGAAAGTGTTTGTTTCATCTTAAAACTATGCTAGTCCAAGGAGAAACATGTTGAGACTTATTTGTGTGTTTAAGCACAGAAAATAATAATTAAAAATAGATTTAAGAATAACATAAAACTGAAAATTATTCTGTATTTTATTTAGAAACAATGTTTTGACATAGCACAAAAGTAGAAGGTCTGAGGAAGGTGTTAGGTTAGTTCATGGAGAACATTGTGGCTGCCTTTTATAGGCATCTGGTTTTTGGAGTGGGGTTTTGTGATTATTTTGCATCCTGTAGAAAAGCTTTAATTCGGCTAAGTGCCAAAGCATACACTTGAGATTACTCTGTCATGTCTCTGTGGCTTTTTTTTTTTTTTTTTTTTAAATTTATTTTTTCTCTGATTGGGGCAGGGTTGATGGTGGATTGGTAAGGAAAGAAAAGCGTTTTGCTAAACAGATGTATTATTGATTCCCCCTCAAGCACTGCTGTCATGGACAAATTCTCGATGATGGGAGGAGTTTTCTAGAGCGTACTGATTTGGACAAAATTTGCAGCAATGGAAAAAATGGCCACTGGATTTTTATTGTGTTAATTGCAGTTATTATTAGTTGTCTCCATTAGCTTTTCACAAAAATCTAGAAGGCTTTTTACAATCCAGATAAAATGTAAAAAGTTAAATGGGAGGTGTTGGTTAACTGAACTTTACCCTGAGGGTGACGAATCTGTGATCTGGATACCAACTCTGCTGTTGTGTGGCTTGGGGGGGCTTCTCTAGCTTCTGTTTCTTAGGTTCCCGATGCATAAAACGGAGCTGCTGCTTTCCTACCTGAAATGCACATTTGCACTGATTAATCTTGTGAAGGAATAAAACTCTCCAGGAGTCCTAAATCTATCAGCTTTAACATCTACAGAAACATTATTTAGCAGATTCTGTTTTAGTGCCTACATTCTATAACAGTCTTGGCCTACTAAAATTTTAATATACTAAAATTTAATAATAAATTTTAATATGCTCAAGTTTGTAGCAAAACATAATTCTTCACTCAAGAAAATCAAAGATATTTTATGAGCTAGAGATGCATGTAAGCGGGATGTGGATTGGACATGCTTTCCCATTGCTTATGACCGTCTTGTCCTGAATCATCATCCCTTGTAGGCTGGTGCCCTTGGTGAGAACCGGGTCACTGGTAATTCAGACTGCTTTTGAAAGGTGCTAGCAGTTGCTGCTGTAGGATGAAGACTACTTGGAGCAGAACTTCTGAACTGCAGTGAATTCCCCTGGAAGAGGAAATCCTTACATTTGCACATACCCTGCTACGTTGTTGGCTCATGGGTTATGCAGAGTGGGATGAGGTCACTGTTTGGATGGATGATCTCCAGCAGAAAGAGCCAGGTGCTGCAGCAAGCACTGCTGACAGCATGGTAGATGGGATCCCTCTCAGGTGTTCCTAAGCAGTACCACAGCATGCTTCTGCTCCTGCTGGGTCAGTGGTGATGAGGTCTTTTATGTGGGCATCTCTCAAGTGAGGCATTTGTATAACACAGACATAGAAGGCATGGATCAAGGGCAAGGGCTTGCAAAATCCTTTTTGATCTGTTTGAGAATGACAGGCACTGCATGCATGATCAGCTGCAGTGCAGGTGGGAAAGATCAGCATCTGAGCTAACCAGGAAGGTGTAAAGGTCTGCAGGAGAGAATGATGTAGGTGTGATGGGGACACTGAGCTGGGAAGGAAAATAGGAAAAACACTGTTGAGAATCTAAAGTCTGAAGAGAACTTGGGAGTTTGTCTTGCATGCCTTCAGGGGTATTCTGCCTCCATAGTTGGTGCTTACTCTGTCTCCTTCCTTAACCCAGAAATCCTGGAAGAAAGTTTTATCTGGGAGAATCGGACCATCTGGTGCATGCAAACTACAGATACCAAACAATATATCACAGATGCCTCCAAGCAGTCATCTACACAGATATTATAGAGACTTACTAAGTCCCTACCAGAAAGACTGATTTCTATTGCTAAATATAAAACTGTATTTGCACTCACATTTGCAATCCTGCCAGTATCAAGCCATCTTCACTTGCAGATTAAGATCATCACACAATGTACAGAGCAAGCAAAGGCATGAAGGCAATGAGTAGTATTTATTAGTAAAGTGATCTGTTCTCTGTCATTTCAGCACGGATCTTAAGTCTAAACCTAACTCGTCTAAACAGTCTTTGAACGTCACACAGCGTTGCTAGTACTGACTAATGCTGGGGCCAGCAAAAATGGGGCCTTTGCCACCTGTGCCGTAGTGGGGATGGCCTGGAGGTCAGTATTTGTATGTCAGACCCTAAAAGTAGAGTAGCGAGACCATGTCTAGACTTCAGGGCAGCAGCTGAGGTTTTAGCCCAAATCATGCATGCACACAGCTTCCTAAAATGATCAGTAAGCTTTAACACTAAAGTGTGGCTGAAATCGTGGCCTGAGAAACTAATGCTTTAGATTCCCACTCAGTTATTGGTTGTGACTAAGGCTTGGACTTGAATTAAGTTTTTAGTAGATGGCTGTCATGGCCATCCATTGACTGGATGCAGCTTCGTAATAAAGGTAGATGTTGGGTGGCTGGATGATGTCAGGCCCTGCTGCCTTCATGCTCAGACTTAATGCAGATGCCAGGAGAAAGTGGAAAGAATGCGGCTGGAACAACTGGTTATCTTGCAAGTTACTGAAATAAGCTTCTACACGCTTTATAGCTCTTTGGTTCAGACCTCCCTGTGACTCTCTTCTGTACACCGCCTCACATTTTCAGGAGCAAACTGCATTGAAAAACCATCGCTCAGCTGACTTACAAGAGCACTTGCATCCAGCAACCTCTCCGAAATATTTACCATAGAGTTGTGCACACCAAAGTTTAAGGCAAGAGTATGTCTTGCAGCGCTGCATTGTAGTAAGCAGTGTCAGAGGTGAGATGAAATAGGATTGCTGCAAGACTAGTGTGAAAAGCAGCTTCACAATTCTCACTGAGCAAGGAGAAATCTTAAGAATATTGTTGTGTAGTGTATTAAACACTGGGCTAAGTGTGTGCGCTACAGAGAAAAGGATACATTTTTCTAGGTTCAACGCCTTTACTATGACTACTTTACTACATATGCTGATTTTTTTTTTTTTTTTTTTTACATTAATAGAGGACTAAACGGCCACAAAAAGTGATGATTCCCCCAACACCGACCTTTATATTGCACCCACTAAAGTATGAATTCTCTTATGCTTTGACTTCTTAGCTTCTATGTCATAGCTGCATTCTAGCTGAATTACTTTATCCTATGTGGATCTGTAATGGAGATGGCTATTAGAAATAATGTGCATGTGTGACTGAACACTTTATGCTGTCATGTACTAGGGTAGCAAGTTGTACTAGAAGAGCAATAACAATCAGGTTGAGCTCCCTCCCCTTTCCCATAGCAGAGGCTATAGTCTTGCTGTGGATCTTTGTTTCTGGTAAACATGGGGCAATGAGCAGCAGATGTGAGATGCAGAATGTGGCTCAGATTAGAAAGTCTTCTCTGAACCATGAGGGCATTTCCACGTTTCCATCAAGCTAGCTTGATGATCTATGTAAATATATCTATCTATCTATATATATATAAAATTTTTTTTTGGTTTCTGAGATAACAAATTCAAGCAGTTTGTTAATACTTCAAAACACTCATACAAATATTTTAGTAAGGCATAAGCATGTATGTTTCCAGTGTGTCATGGTTTTGCTCTTCATTGCCATTACAGCAATGATATGCAGGCTCCGGCTGCTGCTGCTAGTTATCCTGAATTCCCGAGCACCTTGTGCGCATCCACAGCATGGGAAGTTCCATAGAATTCGTCTGCCCTGACCTCTGCTTGATCACACTGCTAATGTGCTTCTAGACACCGCTCCTGGCTCTACTTCTCTTGCTATTTATTTTGGAGTGCCAGAGAAAAATTGCCATCACAATGGTAAGCTATTACCACAGTAGATGTTGTCTTCAGAGCAGCAAAATATATTTGTTCTTGTAGCCAACTGGCATCCAGTTTAAGGATTTTTCATTCTGACTGTTTAAATTAGACTCTGCATTGTCTTGTATGATAATGCTCACAGAGCAAGGAGACCGCGTGCTTTCTATGAAATGTCTTGTAGCCAATGATCTTTTAAGTCTTCTTGGCTTGTCTTCTGCTCTGAACATCTGTGCTCTGTCCCTCTGTTGTTTTTGTTCATTGCTGTTGGACATGTTGCTTGAGGCAAGATCAAGTCTAGCGTTCTCCATTTCCCATCCGAATCAGGGGGTTGTATTGTTACTGCATATGCTCTTCATCAGCTTTTGCAATCCATCCTGGAATGTGTGTATAAAATTTGTGAAATATTCTGAGATCCTTTGGAATGAAAGCAGAAAAAAATAGATTAGAAGAAAGGAAATTTAAAATTGGCAAAGCCTTCTGAGTTTTCTCTACAGTATTACGTGCATTATGTTTTAATCTAGGTCAATTAGTTACTATATGGCTTTTGAATCTTTAGTGCCTGGGGTTTTGGAAGGAAACATGCATACGCATGCATCAAGGAAGGAAAACATCCGCCATCTTCCTTCCTACTCATACTTCTTTATTTTTCTATTAGAGCTCTAATAGTCATAGAGAATTACTTGGAAGCCACAGGTGAATAAACTGTGGGTCAACACCTGTGAAGGAGGAAAACAAGTACTAAAAGGAATGTCTGAATTTTTAATTGCTTACTTGCAAATATTATTTTAGTAGCTTTCATAATATCCCTATCTGTCCCGGTGAATGGGTAGAATTTTGGGAAGAATTTTGTTTTATAGATGTATATAGATTTTATTGCTGCTTAATACTGTACTTAATGCAATTAGAAAATGAATAAAGAATACAACTGTGCAGCTGAAAAGCATCAAAGCTCCCTCAACCCGTGTGGTATTTGGCAGCAAGGACGTGCTGCGCGGCACTGGCGGTGACCATATATTCGGTTCTGACAAAGTTCACACTTGACCTTTGACCTCACGTCTCACTCTTGGTCCTGAGTGTGGGGTCACCTCACAGCAACCACCTGCCCTGCAATGTTTCTTCCACAACGTATCAATTGCTCTGGCAAAGCAATTGCGTAGGTTAAAAGCTCTGCAGGCATATTGCTCCCATATGCGAGTTCCCCAGCAGTGAGATCTTCAGTTGTTGCTGCTGGGGAACATGGTGCCCCTTTAACCTCCACCCCAAGGCTTGTGAAGCCAAGTCTGGCACTGCAGAACCCCCGTATCGTTGAGGCCCGTGCTTAATCTTGTCTCGCAACAGACTCTTTTTGAAACTGGTGGCTTACACTACTAGTCAAGGTTACCTCGTCTGCCATGTGCTTGTGATCGTGGCCAGTTTTCTTAAAATAGTTGGAGAATAGTTCCACTGTTCTGCATTCTGGTGAATAAAATAAGCCTGATCCTTGCACTGCCTTATTAAAGGGAGCAATCTGGCAGCAGAGAGAATGAGACATTGCCGATCTGCTCCAAACGTGACCACAACAATCTAGCTGTGTCCTCACAGAGAGAAAGTTATTAGTGTTGGAAAGCGAAGTGCTACGTAGAGGGAAAGCTACTGGGGCCTTAACTATTCTTACCTCCTGCTTTGGTTGTCACAGATGTTAGTCACATCGCATAATGCGCTCCTGGATGGCACTCGGCTACTACAGTGCGGAGGGCAATATAAGAACCTATACAGAATAGAAAAATTGTAAGCAATGGTGTCCTGTGAGGATGAATTCAGGAAAGAGGATGCCTAAGGGCTATATAAGCTGGTGGGTGGTTTTGCTAGTCAAGGAAATGGAAATAAAGCTTCAAGCCTCAGTCCTTTCAAGGTTTTTTCTTTCTAGCCTCTTTATTATCACTGAACAATCAGGAAAACAAAAAGCAAATTGGCCTGAAAAATTTCCAGGGCTTTTCACATGCCAGACCACAAAAGCGAGGGACACCTTTTCCCCTCCTCTCCTCTAGGTATGGCTTGGCCCTGCCTCCCCTGCATTTCTCCGCTGCCTGGAGAAGTCCTGTGAGGATGTAGGACAACACATTAACCCATTGCTGCCTATGATGCCTCTACCTTGAGCAAATCTTTTGTCAAGGACAAAAGATTATTTTATTATGTTACCAGCCTAATGATAGCCTTTTGGAAGACTAATTTTCTTCTTCCCTACTCCCCAGAAACCCTTGGGCTCTCCTCTCCAGTAAATCTTCAGAGCCAAAGAGGTCCAAATAGATGCTTTATCTCAGCAGGGTAGATGTGCCGTCATCGTGAGCTGCAGCATGGTGATTGCTTCATGATATGGGTCAGATTCCAGGTGCCTAATGAGAGCGATGGGAGGTACTAAGTGCAGAGCTGGGCTCAAAATGTGGCTGTGATAGTCTGGACATTAAGCACGTGCAGCTCTCCCTGAAATCAATGGGAGGCAAGACCTTTTCAGCACTGGAAATGGGAATGTGATTCATCTTGGAGGGCTAACTTTACAGAGCAGCAGCATAGATGTCTACCTCTCAACTTAAATCACTATGTCTTAACCACATTTGCAGCTGATGGGAAGAAATAAGCACATCTAAGCAGTAGGTAATTCTGGGTGACTCTAGGTAATTGTAGACAATTACACTGATACGAAATAAATTCTACTCTTGCAGCCTAAAATGAAGGACATGCTTATGGGAGTAAACACAGTAATAGGCAACTCCTGAAGATAACTAATGCATCCAGTGAAATGCCTCTCAAGACTAGGAGGATCAGGAACAGAATCATGGAGTCCTGTGTCTCATTCCCTTCCAGTCATGAGACACGCTTACTATCGAAAGTTTAGACTGAAGCTCTCTAAGCTCTGTAAGGAATGCACTCAGGTAAACAGGAGTTATGAGCAAGATATAGAAATAGGTGAAGTTCTTTAGCTATATTTCACAGTATTACAAGAATAGTAGAGTAAGTATTTGTTACTTAAAAGAAATAACCTTTTGGTGTAACCTTTGCATGAAGAATTATTTTAATGGAAAAATACATTTTAAGTCCTTAACTTATTCATTATAATGAATATAGAAAAAGAAATGTGAAAACATTTGTGATGGTCCCACACTGTGGGACTTGAGAGAGATTTCAAGTTCATAAATATGTTAAATGTTTCCTTCCTTGCTGTTGTACTAGGTAATAAGCACGAAAGTGCACCATGTTGGATCTTCAATGGCTGACATTCATTCAGCCAAGTCTACTGCTTGCTCAATAAATTATGTATGTACATTAAAATATCATTTGTTGAATCTACACAAAATAGATGCACTCTGCCATGCATGTGAGACTGGAAAAAATGCAACAGTATGTAAATATATTTCTAGTTTACCTGAATAACTGTCTCAATGGCCAGATGTTTACTAGATATTCTTAGAATCTGATGAATTTGGGAGAGTCTGGTCCCCAGGACTTCAGTGCTATAGGGTAGTTGATTTCATTTAGTGTTCCAGGCTGGTAGTTGCACCTTTTGGGAATGAATATTAATTCTCCTGTTAGCATAAGTGTGTTTAGAATATTCCCTTTGTTCCATTGCCCAGATGTACTTAATGTCATCAGCAGACGAGCTGAACAGCAGTAGTTTGACATGCGCAGCGGCTGATTAAGAGTGCTGGTTTGAGTTGACTGCGATGAAGCAATTTTCATGGATACAGCAAGGCTGTTTCTCACTTCTACTGCAGTGTTTAAGTGATGGTAATGAAGAGTTGGTAAATAGCGCTCTTTGTGTTGCTTGGCAGTAAGCATTCATGTGGCTAAGCTCTGTTCTTCATGACTGGAATCTGCTTCCCAGATATGGGCAGGTGGACGATGATGGTGGTACCCAAAAGGAACCTTTACCCAGATAAATAAGTGCTTCGACCATTCACGGCTTTTGTAGTGGGGAGAAAACAGCAGAAAATTTATGATTAGGATGAGTTATACTCAACTTAGCTCTGAAACCAATCAGAGTTCCCACTAGCTGGCTTCAGCAGGGAGAATCTCCGACTGGTGTTGTCTGGATTGACTTTCCTCAACTGGAGAGGAGGAGAAAGCTCTAGGCGCAACAGAGGGTTTTAAAATGACCGGTGGCATCCCACATCTTGCATGTTGATGTGTATGGTACCTGGGAGAGGGTCCCCTGAGTGCTGCTAGTCTCTGCTGTAATAAAAAGAGAAAAGCCTAGGAAGAGGATGAAACATGTTTATGGTACTGGGTGTGAAATGGGTGATGAGGTGTGAGACAGTTATGATCATTTGTCCAAGGTGCCAGGTTGATCACTTCATGGTCTGAAATTGTCTTAATGTATTTATTCCTCCCCTCTCCTCAAAAATGGGCTTTCTCTTTCATTTCTCATGCTGTAATGAACCAATACAAGTAACAACAAGGGAAGGACTGTTATTTTTAGTTGTGGCCTATGTCTCCAGTAGCAACCTACAATATAAGTGAGCCCAATTTTGTGCCCGTAATTGCAAGTGGGCCCGACTGTTTGAACTTGGAATTGCACCCATTTAGTAGCGTTGCAATTGGGCAGTTAGTCTTCTAAATAGGGACAATTGCAGCTACAAATAACTACTCCAGCATTTAATTGCAGATGTAAAATGATTCCTACAATATTGGAGGTCAAGTAGAAGCCCAGCTAAAAATGAAACAAAGCAGAGCCTATTTGAGTAGCACAGAAGACATGCGAACTGTTCAATAAATCTGCCAGTGGGCTACAAGCAGTTGCAAAAATTGAAAGTCACATATATTTGCCAGGAAGAAAAATAATGCCTAGGGCGCACGCTGTTGTGCAGCAGCAATATAGCAGCAAGTTCACTCTTTCACAGGAGACAGGTAGACAAGCCTACTGGATGCCATCCAAAAAGCAGCTACTGGTATTTCAGCCACTGGAATGATGTTTGGAAACGGTTCCAAAAAAGGTCATATTCTAGCCAGCGACATAGCAGTGGAGTTTAAAGACCAAATAAATTTGCCTTATGTTCTACAAAGGAAACTCTTATGTCACAGCCTCGTGTGATACATAAACAGCCCTTGTACTTGAAAAGGGAGGGAGCCCTCCCCTTTCCAAAACTTTGCCTTAAGATTTTCACTGTTTATCCGAGGAAGCATGAAGGATATTACTGGACTGATACCTGCTTGTTTTTTTGCAGATGTGATGAATGGTCTTAATTACTGATCCAAATGACAACAGTGAACTGCATTTAAACATACAGCTGCATCGGGGCAGAGGTTTATAATGGCTAATGTTTGTTTGATAACTGTTGCTCCTCTCATAACCCCATAACCAATGCTGGAAAACATTATTTGGAAAGAATGACTGACTTCAGTAGAGACAGAATTGAAGCAAGAGCTTAAGTGTCAGTGTATCCTACTGCAAATAGAAGAATCCTGTTCTTATTGAATTTCGAAGTGTGAAGGTTTAAATGCAAGCTGGGTATAGTAAAGAAAACATCTCCTCAAATACCTGTTTGAATATTCAAGCAAACCTGCATTGACTGTGTTCACATCCTTTAATATTTGCTTCATTTGTATATTCTTCTAAGCAGATGAGACTTCTGTCAGGAATATTTGTGGGAACAGTGAATTTTAAGCATATTTGCAAATATGCAAATAACGGTAAAAAGTGTCTTTTTAATTTGCAGATATGGTTCTGTAACTTGATTCAGAGTTCTGCAAATTACATCAAAAAGTAGAAATGTCCTATAAATTTCCTTGAACTATTAAGTCTTAGCAGTGGTCTTCTGTCAGATGAAGAGCAGACCAGTTAGGGGCTGTTGTAATGATTCTCTGAATAGCTCATAATAACAAACAAATTGCAGGGAATCTAAAGCCCTTTCTGTGAACAACTCATATATAGGAAAATCTGACCAGTTATACAAATTACTTTATCAGTTGTGCTTACATGGATATTACAACTTCCAAAGATAGCATGTTAGACATGATTCTAAGTTATTTTAGAATATTTTCCACTAGGATTAAATTATTTTATTTTTTTTCTTTGTGGAGGTTAGTCTTAAGCCTGAAGCTAATGCCAGTCCTGTGCAGAAGTAAGGGAAGGGGTACCAATGTGGTCTTATGGAGGACAAAAAAATTTGGATCATTTCAGAGAGGATTTTAGCCCACTCTTGGGAAGAGCAGGGAGAGCTTGGGGGCAAAGTTACTTCCCATCTGACTGAAGCTGGACTTCATCCTTAAGAGCACCTGTTGGCAGGTGAAAGATTTACCTCAGCAATTGCTAAGATATGTATGTGTGGCTTGGCTTGAAGTGTATCACTGCCCTCATCAAAATTGTTTTTCACAACTAATCACGTAAACTAGTCTTCTAGGTATGTCTAGTGTGTGCTGCGTGGCGACGTGACAAGATTCAGAGAGTTCTCGATGTCTTGTTGCTGATGAGACTCTATTCCTTGGGGTTTCTGCTCCTGCTTGTGACTACAGGAGTGCTAATTCTGCCCTAAAGCAAAGACTTGTCTGGGTGAATTTGTGCAAGAAGTGGGTACAGTTGGGCAGAGGCAGTGCCAGAGCTCCATAGGTGATGGACTCCTTAAGTGCATCCCTTCGTCTTAAGGAAGAGGAAAGGATTTTCTCCATTCTGGCCTCAGTGCCACTACCAGAACGGCAGTGAGAGGCAGGGCACCGCCAGCAGCCACATGTCGAATGTGTCTTTGGGCCCCTGTCCACCTTGGGGTGTTGGTGGAGACAGCCATCCCTACCTGGAAAGCAATCCTTCTGGTTGTGTGCAAACATCAATATTTGCTTCTGTCTGTCAGGCACTTCAGATTTCTCTCCTTAAGGCAGACCTAGGGGATACTCATTTGCTTGCAATGCAACACAGTTTAATTAAGCTGATTTCAGTTGGATTGCTTTGCATGCTTTATGTCAAGCATGGAATAAGTGGCTTATTTTATTTCTTTATAAAGGAAGCAATACAAAGAACAAGCATTATACATAAACATTCTCTGGGGCAATTGTTTATTGACCCACTTTTTAGCAAAACACCATATATATTGTCATGCTACATCATAAATATGTTTCTGTGCCTGCAAACTGGCAGGGATTTTGGCCAGCCTCTCGAGGAGGGGAAAAAAAAGGCATTTGTCCCTAAAACAGCATTTCTCACATACTGAGTGAGATAGTTACTGTTTGTACATTACATAGTGCAATATTGAACCTCCTCTCTAAATACGTATTCTTGTGTAATTTCAAATATAATTTTCTTTCCCTCCCCCTTTCTTAATGCTATTAAGAAGTTAGCTTAAATAATGTACAGTCTGCTTTTCTTAGGTAAACATTTTTGAAACTGTTCATTAATAGCTATAAAGCAAATCCCAGTGCGAGCTTATCTTTTATGTCTCTTCTCCCCCTCCCTTATGTCCACATTTCTGAGAACATTGATGCTGGAACCAATACAAATCATCCCAGCTGTCTCCAAAATTAGTGCTGGAAAAATAAACCGTTCTTCAAAGTAATAATTTTATACAACTAAATAAATAAATATTGTCAACACTAGGTCAAAAATACAAGCAAAATTACAACAAATTCACTTCATAAGATGGATTGTATGAATGCATTTCAGTTCCTCTCTCATCATTCTCCTTTATATTTTTAGACAGTCTTTATGTGAATACAATGACTCCAATATCAAACATTTTAAATGATGCTTGAAATATCAGTCACTTGACTTTGATGTCACACACAATTAAATTCAACCCATCTTCTCTCAGTTAATAACAGCAATCTCACCAAGTCTAGTGCCTAATTAATACAAGCTATTTGTCACATAGAGGTGACACATGTATATCAGAAAGCTTGAAATATTGTTTTGTGCTGCAGTGCAGCTAGCCAGCCCTGCAATATAGAATCTGTCTTATGTATGAATGTCTTTAAAGATTTCAAAAGGCCTCAGAGTTTGGTGCGTTCAAGCTGGGACTCGACAGTGCATAGAAGGCGTTACTGATGTGTCGGCTCCCTTTAGGCTGCTAAATATTACGGTATTTAGAAATGCTAGAATTGAAGGGTTTGTATCTGATCATTCATTTGGGTGATCGGCAGAATTGGGAATATGCGGTGCCAGTGGTAATTTGCTTAACCTGCAGTTTTTAAGTTACATGATGGGATATAAAACCATGCGTCTCCTTATTGTTGCATAAGCATTTTCTCTACTGTTTATACTCAGCACTTTTTAACAGTATGGTTCAGCCGAGCTTGCTGTTGCCAAACAAATGAGCTTGTCTACCTCGCGTTAATTATCATTGTGTAATAAATAACTGTATAATAAGGTAGGCCTGATCCTACCACCCTTGCGAAGGCAAAGCTTCCGTCTGCTTTGCTGAGCGTTCTGCCTGTATTAAGGCAGCAGCTTGGGACCAAAAATTGCCTACATCGTTAGTAGCAGTAAATTAGGGATAATTTGTATTGAACTCTTCTTGTATATAAAGCACAGCAGACAAGCCCACAAAGTACTGTGTGTGGGGGGGGGAGTTACAGGAAATATTAGTTAGCTATGGATTAGTAACCATAGTGATATGTATGGATTTACAGGGCAGGGCATTATATCTTGTAGCATTATTTTTTCCTGGCTTCTTGATTATATACCTTTTTGCTGCTTTGGGATACAAACAGCGGAACATTTGTAAGTGACTTTTGAGTGCTCAGCCTGTTGGTGAGCGTGGGAGTTGCAGCCATGGTTGTTGGTTGTCCCTGGTGCGAGAAGGGAACAGTGCCAAAAATCAGTGGGTTTTGGTGCCCGCCCTGTTAATGCAGTCTCCTTTCTCTAATCAGCTAGAGGATGTTTGTGACATGCTAGTGGGCACAGTGGTATTTAACATGGTGTACTTTCCTATTTTGCCTACCTCTTAAATGCAAAGTTGAGCCATCACGGCCTTCTAGCAGATATAGGTCCAATGGGTTAAAGATTTTCTCCCCTCAAGTCAGGGGGTGGGCTGACTCTCTGTTACCTACTCTGAAAAGCAGGAAGTGTCAGGAAAGCAACCTCAGTTTTGCAGTCCCACCATCACAGCATGGACATAGGCTATTTCCAGCCCTTTTACTTGATCTATGGGACAGAACTATGAAGATACCTCCTCAGGGAGAGAAGGAAATGGGGGAGGCCTTTATAGCAATGGAAAAAAAATCCCCTTTGTTTAAGAAAATATGAAATGTTAATTTCACATTGTGTTAGATGTGCTTGTTAATACTTAAGCTCTTTAAAATGTGAATCTGGATTGAGGTGAAACCGAATGGTATAAAATACAACCTGTAATATACAGCTGAGAAAATGTTTGAGCAAGTAGTACCACGCTCACTGAGCAAGGCACCAGATCCACATGTAGAAGAGCAGAGAGTTTTCCTGTCTTGATACTATTTAGATGAAAAAGGTGCTATTTTCAGTAGCAATCTTGCAAGGTAGTCTGTAATAAATTTGTGGTAGGAGCTTTTTTTTCCCTCAACTGTATCTTTAAACACTACAAGTCACACTTGGGGACTTGGGAAAAGGGAAAAGAAAAAAAGATGAAAACAATTACTATAAAAAGAACTTAAGGGTTGTGGTGGATAAATACCTGAATGTGAGCTCCTAAGGGATGCTCTGGTTAAGACGATTAAGGTGGTGGTGCATGGTGGTAGTGGTAGTTGCATGTTGATCCTGTTATGCTAGACACATCCTAAAGAGCCGTAAGGGGTTTACAACCACTACTTAAACCGAGCAGCGAGTTGGGAGGGTGAGCACAGTGTGTTCTGTGAGATGGAGTGGCTGGACACCAAAGAGGGGCAGTTTGAGATTAGAAATCTGGTATATGAGTTTGTGCAACTATTTTAGAAGTTGGAGCAGTCGTAAGCCAAGTTATAGTGAATTTCCTATCACCTGACACTTCTACATCAAGTCTGAAAGGCTTCCTAAAGGACAGGCTTGGGCACCTGTAGCATTGCTGCCTATTTGCAGCAGTAGCTAAAGTGAAAATCCTCAAAATTCAGGTTAAAAGATTATAATGGACTCTTCTGGCCTTAAGAGCCTTCAAGCAATGGCCTCTGAAAGTCAAGTGTATTCTTTCTGTTGCTCATTTTTCTTTTTATTACCAATTCCATAGACTTATTTCCTCAAATATATCTATGAAATCATTTTGGCTTTATTTTAGCTGCCGCTAACAGTCTGGATATGAAATTTCCTGCAGATGAAAAGAAAGCAGAGACCTATTGAATAATTTGATGATATACTATTACAAGTAGAAATGGCTTGGGGATTTTGAAAATATTGTAGAAAGGGGTGACGAGGGTAAATTGCAAAGCACATCAGTTGTGGCATGCAGTATATAGCAGGCCGCTGATCAAAACCATTGCAATGTGCTGGGTCGTGTCACAGACATGCTATTTATCACCAAACATTACCGTGCTCCCTTGAAAGCTGCAGAGGCAGTCATCAGGCAGCTTTCTCATCAGTCTGAGAGAGGGTAGTATTTTTAAGACTTTTTTTTTTTTTTTTTTTTTTTTTTTTTTGCTTTTCTGTACTTTTCATCAAATTATGCTACAATTACCCGATAGACAAAAAGCATTATCCGCCGCTTAGTCTGTCAGTGACTTCCTGCTACAGCGCTCCCAGGGCTGGAGCCTTGGCTGGGAGCCACGGCTGGAGAGGGGCCAGCAGCCCGGCCGGCCAGCTGGCCGCTCGCTGCCGCCGCGCGCTTCCCTGCGCACCGCGGCGCGCTCGCTCCCAACAAAGGCTCCCCAAAGTGCCACAGCCGACCTGGATGCCACTGCCCGGGCAGCAGCTCGCTATCTCGATGTAGGTGAGCACTAGCTTCTACCAGGGTATCATCCACCCCAGTCAGTGTGTGACTTGAGCGCTTAATGAAGCGCTGCTTGTACAAGGTGCTAAGAGCAACCAGGCTGCACGGATGCGCCTAGTGAACGCTGCTCTTCTACCATGTTGCTTTAGAGCCGAGCCCTGTGTTTCTCCTGTAGACACAAAGCAAAGAGTATGTGTCGTGTCTACTGCTGTGGCAGAGCCGAGGGGTGCTGGTGAGCTACGTGGTACCACTCTTGGGACTCACGTATTCTGAGCCCGATACGGCGTCATTGCCTCCTAAGCGAGGGCCTGGTTTGATCTCTGTAAAGGTGTAAACGAGCTCTATTCATTTGGTAAGACCCCTGTCCCCAGAGCAATCAACACAGTGGAAGTGTCTGAGGACTGTGGAGGTTCTTCCCCCAGCTGACGCTGTCATTTCAGCAGCGATATTTACGCAGTTAGAGCGGTGTGCTAGTAGGTTCGGGTGCTGGGCCAGGTGAATACCTAAAAATTGCTCAACTGAAGCAGCTGGATGTGACGAAGTGTTTTGATAATGGAATGGTAAAGCCTACTGGCTGCACAGAAGAGTGGTGAGCCCTGCAGAGGCCATTACAAATGTGTAGTATTTGCTCATCATTACTACATGTGTAACACAGCTATCCCCTTCACTCCCAAAGTGAGACGGATGTGCCGAGCTTACTGCTGTTGTAGACTACCCTTGGACATGTCTTGCCTCTTTCTACGTGTGCTTGAATAAATCTCCTGCAGGAATTACGTATTACATCTTACATCTTACATTTTTCCTATTTTGGCTGATGATGTGGCCAGAGTAAGGTGTGAGGTAAATGTGATGATTGATTTTTATTTATTTATTTTAAAGCCTGTTTGGCCGTACAAGCCTGCCCTGTAAGTTGCAAGTACACCTAAAGGCAGCCTAGAAACAAAAGAAATCAGCACCACCAACTGCGCCCTTCTGGGAAGTCCTGTGCTGTCCTTGGGTGCTGGGCAGGAGGTCTGTCCATGGTGAGGGCACCATGGGGGCAGAGGGCAGCCAGGGACCTGTGCCTAGGGCTCTTTCCTGCATGCAAAGTCTTTTCTCCCTGGTTGGGGACAAAACACTCCTATCACTGAGAAAGGAACATTGTCCTAGTTGTTATCCAGATGTGCCTGAAGTTCCAGGGATGCACCTGGCTGACCTGTGAGGAGCCTGCAGTAGCGTCATTGTCCCGCGGTGTCCCCGGATGGGTGCCGGCACGGGAGCCTGACGGCGCGTAGAGCAGTGCCAGGGTCTGCTGCGAGCCAATACGAAGCGTGGGTGTCACGTATGTGCCTCCAGGAGCCTTTTTAAAGGCACGGGGCATTTTCTTTCCAATATTTCTGTGCATTAGATTAGGAAAGTTGTCAAAATTAAACACACCGCAGTGGGTAGATGCTTTGTTTGTAGCCAAATGGGTTTCCATAAAGTGATGAATTAATGAAATGAAGTAGTGAGCATCATCACATTGTATTGCCAGAACAATGGGAGATCTATAAAATGATCTGCTTGTAAATAATTTGTGCTATCTGCTATGTGGAATGCTACTAAATGAGTCTTATTTTCCATAATAAACAAGATATTCTTTTAAAGGAAAATGTAGAGAGCTACACTGCCAATTTTTTTTCTTTTTTTTTAAACTATCAAATTTAATAAAAGAGCTAACAAATATATTCCTTAATATTTATTTTAGTATTCTATTGTTTTTTTTTTTCTGGAAAATACAAAAATGCAATTTATTTTTAAATGAACTTAAAAATATCAACATCACTTTATGTGTTATGAGCATTTTACAGCATGATAAGTGCCAAATGCTCATGTGAGCTTAAAATGCAAAATATTTCATGAAAATATTGTACAAAAAAAATCTTACTATGATGCATTTTATTTTCATGGATATTCCATTGATATCAAAGAGAACGTGTAAAAAGTGTAGCTAAACACCTCAGATTTTGTTTTCTAAAATACAGTGCCAGAAGTAATTTTGTTACTAAAGCAATGAAATTCTCGCTGGACACTTTATAGTAAACTGGAAAACTCTGAAATAAGTTTGCAGAATTTCCCTGATTCATTTTTGGTCAAAATATTTTCTTGATTTTTTTTTTTCTTTCTTTTTTTTTTTTTTTCAAATAATATGCTTCCCAATAAGTATATTTATGCTTATTGTGTACTTACTGTAGTTATTGTAAGCATATTGATTTGAACAAAAGCTTTGAAGTGAAAAGACCTTTTAGTGAGGACAAAGTTCATATGTGAAGAAGAGCAGAGAAAATATTATCCTAAAATATCCTATTTGGCGAATTTGTTTAACCTTGCGGCAGCAGTGATCAGTAGAATGAGGTTCTCCCATTTCAGGTGAATGCCCCACCATCTGAGGATGAACTATCTGGAGTTGTTGTAACATCGATGTCTCTTAGAAAATAAGAGCAGCCTTTAATATCTGTACTGAGTGTTAGATTAATAATATCAATCAAATGAGAAGAGCCTGCTTATCATAAGGTCCTACTCTGGCTGAATTCAGAGAGTGCAGAATAAATGCCATTTGGTGATATTAAAATATAATGAAATGATAGCATAAAATATGATTCTTCTCGTCCACCAGAGTCCCTAGGGAAAACAGGGAAGGGTGGCCGATGCTGGAGTTTATTGCGAGCAGCGTTGGTGCGACTTCAGCAGTGCGTGTGTGTGTGTGAGCCTACGTGCAGCTCATTAAGGGAGCAGGGCCTGGCTTAGGAAACAAAATCCCTATCTTAGCAATGCTGTATGCAGTTCTTTAAATTAGGAGAACTTTGTTTCTTGACTGATAAAACAAAGCTTGGATCCAGCTACCTAGGGTTTGATTCTGCATTTCTTGCACATCAAGGAACTTGGCTTTACAGGGAATTTCAAGCTTTGAAAGAAATCTTGGATTAAGCTCCTGAATGATTAAAATTTAAGTGCTGTCAGATTCCTACATATAAAGTTAAAAATAAAATAAAAATTAACATTTAAAAAAATAATACCCACAGTGTCCAGGACCCGAGGCAGACTTAGTGCATTGTAATGGAAATTTCAGTCCCTTGTGCCACAGTAACTGCGGTGCAGCAACTTTTTAAAATAGCCATAATGACGCTGTTGCTGATGGGGAAGAGAAAATAGCGCAACCCATTCTTTCCCTAACATGTCTAGTAAGGACCAAGAGTGCGTAGCCAAGTAATATCTTACTATTTCTGTATGTGTTTGAAGACTGTTGATGGCTACTTGAAAAGAAAAGAAAAATGTTTGCTTTAGCATGTAACTCTGGAGCATCCCAACAGCAGACTTGAATTTTGGCCAAGGTAAGTTACAGCTCTTGCGGAATAAATTGTGTTTTCAAAATCCCAGTGACCCAAGAAATAACTAGGAAGGGAACTGATCCTCCAATTTTCAACAACTAAAACTTTTTTTAGGGGTCAAATGTGGACAATTACATACACATAGTAAAGCAGCTATATTTTAATCTTTTTTTTTTATGAGAATCATGTTAATGTCCTAAATAGGATAATTCCTCACTTCCGCAAACCATCTGAGAATCCTGTCTTAGTCTCGGGGTAGTTCCATGTAGAAAAGTATTGTAAGGCCTGGATTTATTTAAGTATTTTTCCTACAAAATCAATTTACCAGAAAATTTTTTTTGTTTGTATTTTAAAGCATAATGCACGATAAAGGGTAAAGATTGAACAGTAAGTCATCTCTTGAATGGATGAGGTGACTTTAGTGTAGATAGATTTAAGAGAAGATTATAAATTTTCAGTTGGAACACTTAGTTCACATCTGTCCCATCTAAAACAAAATATTTAATGTCAGTACAGTGCAATTAAAAAGCAACAAGCTTTTAAAATGACTTAAAGGATAAAAATTGATGATACAGGTTAGATACCTTTTTGATTAGCACTTTTGATCTGGTGGTATAAAATACCTATATTATTGCATGATGCAAGTCAAAACAAACTTTCAGTAGAAAGCAAAACCTTTTGGAATAATAAAATGAAAAACCTTGCAGTATTTGTGATGCTCGGAAGTCCTTTCTTTTGTAGGTTACAGAACAAATGAAATCTTAAGTTGCCTCTTCTGATTTTTGATGGTAACAAAAGCAACCATTTCAGAAATATAGTGGTGTGAGAGCAATCAAAGAGACTGCTTTCTTACCATAATGTTAGCATCATCTCAGCATGTGGTGCCAGAAAGGTTCTCTTTCTACAGCATATCACTAATCCCACATTGTCTTTATTATCTTTATTTTCTGATGCTTGCCCACGCTGATCACTCGTAAACTGCAAAGATTAAGGATGTAACACTGAAGGTTTTCAAATGCTGATAAATTATATTAATATTAGGATACTCCAGAAACTCTTTAGCATCCTATGAATTCCAATTTAGAGTCATCTCCCAATATATATTAATATACACATGTATAAAAGAAGAAATAAATATTTTACACTACTATCACTTAAGAGGAGAAGTGATTTATAGCTACACAATAGTAAGAAAAATTCATTTCTAGAATAAGTGCGTGTGGATATCGTGTATAAAATATGATTTTACAAGTGCCCATCCCCCCTTTTCTACATAAGAAAAGTATGTGCCTGAAATGTGTGTCTGTATTTCTCAGAGCCTGTAAAAATGAACTGCAGATATAAACCAGAATGCTTGACTGGCATGAGCAGTTACTGGGATGTAGATTTGTGACTCGTCCTCTAAATTAATTTTAGACAAGTGAGGACTTTAAACTCTGACTGTACCTTGTCTTTGTTACTGCAAAAACACCTGAACCTACAGTATTTCTGTCTTCTGCAATATCTCACCTTATAGATCTAGCTGTGTAAAATGTCTGTTATGAAATGTAGCATATAGCCTGCAAGCAGCAGCAACAAAGTAGTTGGTAGTGAGTGTCTTTGCAGAAATCAAATATGAAAAACATTGTGAGCCCGATTAAGTCCTCTTTACATTGAGTGCTTTCTCATATGAGTATTTCTGTTGAAGTAATTTCACATACCTCCCAAAATGACTCTTTCAAAATAATTACAAAATCATTTTCAACGGTGAATAAATGTGTAAAGGCTCACCAGTGATTTTAAGGGTTGAAAAAAAGGGCCCTTTGTGTTAGATAATTTCATTGCTCTACGTTCACAAGTGATTAACTCCCCAATGAGATCTGATTGCTTTTTGTATTCAGTCTGAAAAAGAAATGTAAAATGAGCAAAATACTGTATTTTGAGTGCTGACTATGGGGCAAGTTTAACATATGTTTTTTGGGACATTGCAGTGATTTGTTACTAGCCATATTTGCTGCACATGTGCAAGATGGTAGCCTGCCAAAATGCACACAATAGTTACATGATGGGTCACTGAAAAAATAGATTTCAAACGGAGTATCTAAATATTTAATTCACATACAGATATGGGACCTCTTTTAAGACACTGTGGTCTATTAAGGAAATAATAATAGACATTTTATTAGAAACACATGCTGCCTCGGGATCCAGTTCCTTCCCATAATGTAAATGAGAGCAAGTCCAGGACCTTACAATAACAACATACAGGTCTAGAACCCAGTGCAATTAGCAAGGTTAAGTGGTAGGTAGAAAAACACTGGACGGAGAAGAAAGGCATCCTTCCCTCATAGAACGATGATGTAGGCTAATCCTGTGATAAGGTGAGTGGATGTCCACATGATGATCCTTTTGCTCAGTCCTTCTGGTGCTTTGCATTTGTTGCTGTGTAGGAAGAGAAACATTTCAAAGCATGCCCGGGTCTGCCCTCCACGTGTGACCCCGTGCAAATCCCATCGCCATCCTTGTGTGGTGGAACAGGTTGTTCGGGGCCGCCGGGACCTTCCACAGTGTGGAAGTGGGGCAGGATTCATATCTAAGTATGGGTATTCTGGATCTGATCAGAATGTCATATGTGAAAGATTCCTAGCAAATACATTTTCATAATAACATGGGAAACTGCTCAGAGCTATCATGTGGTAACCGTTTTATGAGTAATCCGAACGATTAGGAGGGTATCAGAGGGTTCCGCAAGTCTTTCTGGACGCTATTACTGTATCAAGTTATTGCTTCCTGTGGATAGTACAATGAAGGATTTGACACCACTATCCCGTCAACCGGATAAGTGCAGCTCTCTGAGCAAGGTAGTGAGGGCCTGGCGCTGCTAACTGCCATGCAGATCAATGTCTTCAACAGGGCTTTTGTGAGATTGTGTAGGCTTTTTTTTTTTTTTTTTTTTTTTTTAAACTCTGTGCTGATCTTAAGGGAAATACAGTTAAGGTAATGTCCACAGGTTCCTCAACAGCTCATCATGGTGGCTTTGATGCCAGCCTGGCTCCAGGTTTTATGCCAGGCTCTGGCCCTGTGCTTCCTCTCCCTCTTTCTCCTGCACCTTGTCCCCATCCAGAGTTATCACTAGCTCTTATGTGGTTTTCTCACTGGAACCCATAGCTTCCTATTTCTCTTGATAAACTTCAGCTGCTTAGTGGAAATCATTTTCCCTCAGCCTGGGGATGCCCTGGAAGGCACCTTTTAATTAGGACGGTCCCAAGGGCTTGGGCTCACCCTGGTCTCTTGCGTGCAGCACCCTGCTGCTGATCGACCCCCTGCGGATGCCAACACACAACCTCTGAGCTCCTGTGACCACCGCACTGATACCCACGCTTGAAACTAAAACGCTCTGTGTCCTCCATGTACAGCAACTGCTATTAGAGATAATAGGTACTACATGAAGGCTCTCAAAGTACAATATTCCCTGTTATTATAGTTTGACATAATATCTACGTTTGTTGTGGGTTACAGAACTGGTTTTCTTTCTGGACTTGGAATTTCTATTTTTCAAGACAGTTTATAAAGTATTCTAATAGTGCTTTTTGGTGAACAAGAGGGAGTACTTTATCTGAATTTATGGAACAAAACATAATATTTCTGGCTGTTAATTCCTGGTATATCAAATATGAAATTAATTAGGCCAATCACATGAAATTAATTAGGACAACATCACATTAATATTAAAGTCAGGTGTTTATATTTAATTTACAGAATACCTATTTAAAAAAGGAGGGGGGCAAAAAGTGACGGCATTTAGAGACATGTATTTTTCAAACAGTCCAGTGTGAACTAAAAAACTAAAACTGCTTAAAATGTGATTAGGTGTAGAAAAAAGGCTATTAGGTTTGTCATAATAACTGTGCCTTTGATATATATGTTAATAGCAGGACTGTTGACACTGGAGAGATTGAAATTAATACTTGTCTATTAGGCCAAGGCCAGAAGTTGTTGCCTCAAACCATAATAATTGATTCACTAGTTCATTTGTCTAATAGCCATGCCTTATTGTATAGTGTGCCAGGATGGATATTGCATTCCATCCCACCTATTTTTGGTGTATGTTATAATTCTGATTGCTTTTACAGCAATGTTAAAATAAGAACAACTGCTGTAGTTGGTTAGTGTTATTTGAATAAAGTGGGTGAAGATCGGAATCAACTCTGTAGGATTCCAGGAGGGGGATGTATATATGTGTGTGTGTATATGTATATATGTATATATATTTTCAACCACAAGAGAAGCTTTTCTTCAGTCTCCAAAGTACCACTTTGAAATTATTTCTGAATAATTATTGTTTGTAGTGAAGAAGTAGAGCTAGCAGGGTGAATCTCCAGGAAATTTCAAGTGATTTGCTAGGGACTGTTTTATTAGGACTACTTAGTCAAAGATATAATCATCTGTGAATATTAAAAGTGATTATATTTGACATGAGTATTTTTATTTGCTGTGTTGTGTACCAAGTTCATTGATAAGTAGATACTAGTAGGCATAAAAATGAATATTTTGACTACAGAGGAATAGAAATCTATGTTTGAGCAGATTCTCTAGATAGTAATTATCTGCATAGGAATTTCATATCTGTGTAGTTTACTTTGAGAGAAAGAAATGCATTTAGAATGATTTGGCTATTTCAATGTTTACAATGACTTTTACTGTTTAGAAGATAAAATAAACAGTAAATTTAATTTGCATAATTAAGTTAATCTTTTTAGATTTTAATGTAGTGTATCACGAGTTCCTAGGCTTGTAAATGAGGTTTTACTAGTAAAACTCGTATTGCGAGGTTGTATACCATTTCCCCCTAGCATCAGGATAGAGTGCAAATCTCATAGGCTTCTTTGTCTTGGGGCCACTTGAATTTTACATTTTTTTTTTCTTGAGGGTTGCTTTAAAAATTGTAATAAAGAATCCAACTTCTGTGTAACGGTTGAAAGTCTATCACTTTGCAGAAAATAGATTGCATTTCTGAGGACCTTCTGCCATAAGGACTCCCTTGTAAAGATGCCTGCCTTTAAAATGCAACTTTTTTGCTGGATGAACAACCTAATGTTCCATGCATTGTACTAGTAGTAGCATTTTATGCAACATTGAAAGACTCAATTAATTTGCATAATTCCATGAGTATTACCATGACTTTAAGGTAGGTTAGCTTGCTCAGGAGTCCTGTCTGCCCAATATATACGTTTGCCATTTTGACAAATTAATCATTTCTGAAAACAATTAATTATACTTATGACAAACTGAACCTTATACCCAAGGGTCTTAAATTTTTATAGGAGAAATCTAATATTAATGTGTATAAGATCAGTGATTTAGTGAGTACCTTAACAGTCAACAATGCCTAAGGCTGAACAAAATTAATATTTTGTTTCCCATCTGGAGACTTCAGTAAAATTAATGAGGAAGAGTGTCTTTTGTAATACATAATAGAAATAAATTTACAATATTTAACCCGGGGATTGTACTGACATCAGCATTTAGATATTTGGTCCGCTTCCCAGTCTCGTGGATGAGCCATGCTGTCTGCTTTATTACTGTAAATGTCAATATGGGTAATCCTGGCAGTATAGGGGACTTATTTGCTTTTACTGGCAAAGGTAGACAACAAGATTACTTTTCTTGTTTGGGGAAACTTCTGATATTAGAATA